>WNWK01017749.1:0-41669 GCA_009830355.1 Cherax destructor
TAGTAACTACTAGTACTACTAAACATGTTTCAACGAGACTAGTTTCAGAGCAAGGAGTAAAATATATGAGGGGGGGCTGGTAGTAGGTTGGTAGACCAACCACCCGGGGGTACCCCCGCCTGCCAGGTGACTTGAAACAGAAACCTGAAATTTTTTTACATGATGGTAGGATTGCTGGTGTCTTTTTTCTGTCTCATAAACACGCTGGATAACAGGTATATCTAGCTACTTCTATTAACTTTAGGTCCCTACACTGGCATACACATGCATATATATACATAAAATCTGGTTTTTTTCTTCTTTTTTTAAAATGCTCTTTTTTTTTTTATTTTCTCTTTGTCCGGGGGGAAGTGGAAAAGTCCCTCCGTAAGCAATGCGTGTCGGGGCGACTAAGATGCCGGGAGCAATGGGTACCCCTTCTCCTGTACAAATCTAAAAAAACAAAAAAAAAACTTTATAAAACTGGGTTGTCTGAATGTGCGTGGATGATGCGGATGATAAAAAGAGATGATTGCCGATGTTATGAATGAAAAAAAATTGGGGATGCCCGGGGCCCTAAGCGCAAAGCTAAAGGGGGGGTGGCGAGTTTCGGGGGGGAGAAATAAATGGGATTAAGTCAGGAGTATCTGAGAGAGTTAGAGCTAAGGAAGGGGTAGCAATAATGTTAAGGATCAGTTAGGAAAGGGGAAAAGAGGGAATATAATTTTAAATTGGATTATGGGGTTTTAAAAAAAAAGGGGGTGGGAAAAAAAAAGTGGGTCAAAAAAAGCTTTTTCCCGGGGGGGGAGAGGAGTGTAGGGGGAGAGAGATTTTGGAGATGTTAAAAAATGTAGGGGGAACTTTTAACCCAAAATTGGGGGTAATTGTGGTGGGACCTAAATGCTAAAGGGGAGAAAACAGGGGTGTAGTAGGTAAGTTTGGGGTGCCAGGTGTAAATGAAAAGGGGCCCCCTTTTATTGAACTTTTTAAAAGGGGTTTGTTAGGGGTAAACTTTTTTTAAAAAAAAAAAATAAGATACAAGATATGATGGGGGTTGACAGTAGTTTGTTATTGTATTGGTAGATAAAAGACTGTTGAGTAGACTTCAGGATGTACATGTTTATGGGGGGCCACAGATATATCAGATCACTTTTTAGTTATAACAGTGGGAGAAAAAAGGAGATGGGATAAAGGAAAATAAAACAGTAAGTAAGAGAGAGGGGAAGGTTTTTAAACTAAAGAGGAGGCAGTTAGGGTAAGATATAAACAACTATTGGAATAGATGGGCTAGTGAGGGTAGGCAATGGGGTCGAAAATGTATGGGGTAGATTTAAAAATGTAGTGTTAGAGTGGAAGTTTGTGGTTACAGGCGGGGTGGGTGCGGGAGGGAAGGGAGTTGGGGAATGATGAAAAGAGAGTAGTAAGGAGAAAAAGCATATGGGGGTTTTTTACAAAGTAGAAGGATGAAGGAGGAAGAGTAATGGAGGAAAAAAAGAGAGGTTAAAAAGAGTGGTGAAGCAATGTAAAAGAGAGCAGATGAGAGTGGTGATGTTATCAGCAAATTTTGTTGAAAATAAGAAAAGTTTTGGAATGAGATTAATGTTGAGGAAGCCTAGAGAACAAATGGATTTGACAGTTAAAAATAGGAGAGGTTATTAAAGGGAAAGTTAGAGGTATCGGGAAGATGGAGAGAATATTTTGAGGAGTTGTTAAATGTTGATAAGACAGGGAAGCTGTGATTTCGTGTGTAGGGCAAGGAGGAATAACATCTTGTAGGAGTGTGGAAGAGCCAGTTGTGGGTGTAGGGAAGTTCGTGAGGCAGGGGGTGAAGAAAGGGGGTAAGGCAGTGGGATTGATGGGATAAAATAGAAATGTTAAAACAGGGGGGAAAGTTTTGGAGTGGTTTGTTTATTTAATAAATGTATGGAAAGGGTAAGTCCTAGGGATTGGGGGGATTGTTCCTTTGTATAAAGGCAAAGGGGACAAAAGAGAGTGCAAAAATTATAGGGAATAAGTCTGTTGAGGTACCCGGTAAAGTGTATGGGAGTTATTTTGAAAGAATTAAAGTAAGACAGAAAGCAGGATAGAGATGAACAAGGGGGCTTTAGGAAAGGTAGGGGGGTTAGACCAAGTGTTTACAGTGAAACATATAGGGAACAGTATTTGGATAAGGTAAAGATGTTTTTGGCATTTATGGATTTGGAAAAGGCGAAGGGTAGGGTAGATAGGGGGCAATGTGGCAGATGTTGCAGGTGTATGGAATAGGAGGAATGTTACTGAAAGCAGTGAAGAGCTTTTATGAGGAATGAGGCTCAGGTTGGTGTGTAGGAGGAAGGGGACTATTTCCCAGTAAAAATGGGCCTTAGACAAGGATGTGTGATGTCACCGTGGTTGTTCAATATATTTATAGATGGGGTTGTAAGAGAAATGAATGGGGGTCTTGGCAAGAGGTGTTGGGCTAAAAGATAAAGAAGCAAATACAAAGTGGAGTTGTCACAGTTGCTTTTTGCTGATGACACTGTGCTTTTTGGGGGATTCTAAGTTGCAGAGGTTGGTGGATGAATTTGGTAGGGTGTGTAAAGAAGAAAATTGAAAGTGAATATAGGAAAGAGTAAGGTGATGAGGATAAAAAAGAATAGGTATGAAAGATTGGATATCAGATTGGAGGGAGAGAGTATGGAGGAGGTGAATGTATTCAGATATTTGGGAGTGGACATGGGCGGATGGGTCTATGAAGGATGAGGTGAATCATAGAATTGTGGGGAAAGGGTGAGTGGAGCACTGGGTCTGTGGAGACAAAGAACCTTGTCCATGGAAGTAAAGAGGGGGAATGTTGAGGTATAGTTATACCAACGCTCTTATATGGGTGTGAAGCATGGTGATGAATGTTGCAACGAGGAGAAGGCTGGAGGCAGTGGGATGTCATGTCTGAGGTCAATGTTGGTTTGAATATAATGCAGAGAATTCGGAGTTTGGAAATTAGGGGGGAGGTGCGGGATTACCAAAACGATTGTTCAGAGAGCTGAGGAGGGGTTGTTGAGGTGGTTTGGACATGTAGAGAGAATGGAACGAGACAGAGGACTTGAGTGTATAAATCTGTAGTGGAGGGAAGGGGGAGGGGTCGGCCCAGGAAAAGGGTTTGGGGGGAGGGGTAAAGGAAGTTTTGTGTGCGAGGGGGCTTGGACTTCCAGCAAGCATGTGTGAGCGTATTTGATAGGAGTGAATGGAGGTATGGTTTTTAATACTTGACGTGCTGTTGGAGGGAGTAAAGTAACATTTATGAAGGGATTCAGGGAAACCGGCAGGCCGGACTTGAGTTCTGAGATGGGAAGTACAGTGCCGGCACTCTGAAGGGGGGTTTTTAATGTTGCAGTTTTATAACTGTAGTGTAAAGCACCCTCTGGCAAGACAGTGATGGAGTGAATGATGATGAAAGTTTTTCTTTTCGGGCCACCCTGCCTTGGTGGGAATTGGCCGATGTGTTAATAAAAAAAAAAAAAAAAAAGGCTAGAGGAGTTAAACCCGATGACATGAAAGACAGAAGAGCCATGATGGCCAGGGACAGACGGTTAGAAAGGTGGGAAACAGGTACACGAGGGCCTAGCTGGAAGTTTAAAAAAATTAGATAGGTCACAGGATCTACCACCTGGAGCCGTTCCGGGGGCAACGCCCCGCGGCCCGGTCCTTAGCCAGCCCTTTTTCAGGGCCTGATTAACCAGGCTGTTGCTGCTGGCCGCACGCAGTTCAACGTATGAACCACAGCCCGGCTGATCGGACACTGACTTTAGGTATCTGTCCAGCCCCTCTTGAAGACAGGAAACTAGACAGATACCTAAGGTTAGTGCCTGGTCAGCCAGACTGTTGTTCATACGTTGGATTGCGACCAGCAGCAACAGCCTGGTTGATCAGGAATACTTTGTAATAATGTTAATAGAATTACTGACAATATATTAGGTAAAAGGCACAAGCGCAACTAATGTGACATTTTATTGTGCAACGTTTCGCTCTCCAGGAGCGAACGGCTTGACAAAGCTCTATAGGGCGAAACTTTATTATTATTATGATCAAGGGGGGCGCTAAACCCGTAGGATTATGCAGCGCCTGTGGGGGATGTAGAAGGTATTCAGGCTTAATTCAGGGAACTGGAGCACAGATCCAATTCCCTAGATCAAGAGCCCTCACCAGTATAGGGCGAAACGTGTTCTTTTACATAAGATGAATAGTTATTGAGCCTCAGGATCCAAATATTGAACTTCCACCATATTACATTTTACATTAATGGTGTACAATATTACATTATTACATTAATGGTGTACAATACTGACAAGTTTGATCACTGAGACATGTGCAACACCTGTACAACTTTATTGACGATCGTCAGTTTTCCAGTGTTGCGCGTGTGTTTTATTCAGCATCTGAGTGGCTCACACGTGTTTATATATTAATTAAAACACACATTAAGGATCTTATCTTGTAAATACTAACACAGATCTGACACTCATAATGAAGGTGAGGTGTTGTTGTTGTTCGTGTGAACACTGTCAGGTGTTGTTCATATAAACGTCATTTTCTGTTAATGTCAGGTGTAGATGTTCTTGTGAACAACGTCATTTTCTGTCAATATCAGGTGTAGATGTTCTTGTGAACAACGTCATTTTCTGTTAATGTCAGATGTAGATGTTCTTGTGAACTTCATTTTCTGTTCTTAATGTCAGGTGTAGATGTTCTTGCGACAAAATCAAGTGCTGTTATTGTTGTCATTATTACTGGTGTTATAGTAATTATCTTTTTTTTTGTATGTATCGCTGACTTCTGCTTTGTTTTTGTTCGTTCCGGTGTTTATGTTGGCGTGTGCAGTGCGAGCGCCAAGGGAACACCAAACTGTGACCACTAAGCACTAGGATAGTCACTTCTGTACACAGCAACTGCCCATGGTCTGTCCTAATTGTGGACCTGTCCGCTGGCGTTGCTGCTGCCAGGTCTGACCTGGCCGTTAGTTTCGCCGCCAGGTTTGACCTGGGATGTGGCCACTACTGTTACTACTGTCACATTGACCTGGGACCCGGCAAAAGTATAAATGGTGCCGGGTTAAAATACAAAAGAGATTCGGATACTGCAGCCGAAGCAGCTAGTTTATTGTGCACCCATATCCATCCTGTGGATGGTAAGAAGAAATATCCATCCTGTGGATGGTAAGGCAAGAACATATCCATCCTGTGGATGGTAAGGGAACATATCCATCCTGTGGATGGTAAGGCAAGAACATATCCATCCTGTGGATGGTAAGCAAAAAACATATCCATCCTGTGGATGGTAAGGCAAGAACATATCCATCCTGTGGATGGTAAGGCAAGAACATATCCATCCTGTGGATGGTAGTGCAAGAACATATCCATCCTGTGGATGGTAGTGCAAGAACATATCCATCCTGTGGATGGTAGTGCAGGAATATATGGATACACAAAATCCTAGGTAAAGAGGAGAGAGAGAGAGAGAGAGAGAGAGAGAGAGAGAGAGAGAGAGAGAGAGAGAGAGAAAAGGAAAGACACACAGATTGAGCAGTTGAGGAAAACTGACCCCACCATCAATCCTAAGAATTTCATTCAGAATCAAAATCCCTAAAGTCTGTGGCAAAACTCGACATGGTCCACATAACGTAACCAAGTGACGCTGTTGGGGATGATGTTGGCGAAGCGTTCAGCTTCCAAGTGCTCCATATATGGAAAAATAAACACATAAGCAGTATAATGTGATCCTTTATTGACAACGTTTCGCCCACGCAGTGGGCTTTATCGAGTCACAGACAGATCTACCTGGAAAATGAGCAACATGGAGATATATAGGGTACAGTCAGGTGGAGAATGCTGGGTCAGGTGGAGAAAGCTGCATGTGAGTCTTAAAAGTAGTGTGATAGTTAAAAACATTGTGTGACTTAAAGGACCTGCAGTGTACCATTCTTGAGTTCTAGGTGGATAGCGTTGAAGAAGTTTCTTGGCAATAGGTTCAGCTATGTTGTAGAAGCCGTTGTTCTGGTTGAAGTTGTTGGATATACAGATGAGTGATGATTCTAGGATTCTTCGGTATTGCGTGTTGTCTTCTCTGGCGATGAGTCTTGCGTTTCTGTAGTTGATTAAATGGTTGTGTAAATTTCGGTGTTGAACACAGGCATTTCTTGAGTCGTCAGATCGCCTGCGTACTGGTGTTCTGAAATGCGTGTTTGTAGGTCTCTGGATGTTTCGCCAACGTATAATTTGCTGCAGCCATTACAAGGATTGTGTATACCCCTGCCGTGGATTGAAGCTTTTCCTGTATGTTACTGGTAATGTCCTTAATGGTGGTGGATGTGGAGGTGGATACTCGGAATGAGGTCTTAGAAAAATGTTGGAAACTTGTTTGGAAATGGAGTTGGTGGGAAGGACTATGTATCTCTTCTCAGCAGTGTCTTCTCTGGGTGTGTTGAAGATGTTTAATGCCCGTCGTCTGCAGTCTCTAATGAAGTGACGAGGATAGTGAAGTTTGGAAAAACTTGTTCAATGAGGAGCATTCTTCTTCAAGGAACTCACTGCTGCAGATTCTGAGTGCGCGCAGGAAAAAGCCTATAATTACACCACGTTTAATTTTGGTGTGGTGAGTAGAAGTGGAGAAGATCGTGTTGATTGGTAGGTTTTCGATAGACTTTAAAACGAAGTTCATGGTCAGCTTTGCAGAGAAGAACATCAAGGAAAGGAAGAGTGTTGTCGACTTCTTCTTCTAGTGTAAACTGGATTGATGGCTCAACCTGGTTGAGTTCGTGTTGGAGAGCTTGAACGTTGAAGCGTCTGGGAGTTATGATGAGAATGTCGTCAAGATAACGAAGCCAGGTGACAGAAGAGGGAATAATAGTGGAAAATCGCTCGGCTTCCAAATGTTCCATATATAGGTTCGCAAGGACGGCACTAAGTGGCGATCCCATGGGTAGTCCAAAAGTTTGCTGAACATAAGAACATAAGAAAGGAGGAACACTGCAGCAGGCCTGTTGGCCCATTCTAGGCAGGTCCTTCACATTCCATCCCACTAACAGAATATTTGTTCAACCTAATTTTCAATGCTACCCAAGAAATAAGCTTTGATAATTTTATTTACTCATGTGCAATTCCCACTCAAATCCAACCCCTTTCACTCATGAATTTATCCAACCTAAATTTAAAACTACCCAAGGTCCTTGCTTCAATAACCCTACTAGGCAGACTGTTCCACTCATCAACTACCCTATTTCCAAACCAATACTTTCCTATATCCTTTCTAAATCTAAACTTATCTAACTTGAATCCATTATTGCGGGTTCTCTCTTGGAGAGATACCCTCAAGACCTTATTTATATCCCCTTTGTTAATACCCATTTTCCACTTGTATACCTCGATCATGTCTCCCTCATTCTACGTCTTACAAGTGAATGTAATTTAAGGGTCTTCAATCTTTCTTCGTAAGGAAGATTTCTAATGCTATGTATTAATTTAGTCATTCTACGCTGAATGTTTTCTAACGAATTTATGTCCATTCTGTAATATGGAGACCAGAACTGAGCTGCGTAATCTAGGTGAGGCCTTACTAATGATGTATAAAGCTGTAATATAACCTCTGGACTTCTGTTGCTAACACTTCTTGATATAAATCCCAGTAATCTATTTGCCTTATTACGTACGCTTAGGCATTGCTGTCTTGGTTTAAGGTTGCTGCTACCATCACCCCCAAGTCCTTCTCGCAATCTGTATGGCTAAGTTCTACGTTATTTAACTTATAAGTGCTTGGGTTATGGACACTCCCGAGCTTTAGAACTTTGCATTTATCTACATTGAACTGCATCTGCCATTTTTCTGACCAGGAATTGAGTTTGTCTAAATCCTCCTGAAGTTCCGTGACATCTACGTCTGAATCGATTATCCTACCTATCTTCGTGTCATCAGCGAATTTGCTCATATCACTAGTAATTCCCTTGTCAAGGTCATTTATATATATTATAAACAACAACGGGCCAAAAACCGATCCCTGTGGAACGCCACTTGTTACAGATCCCCACTCAGATTTAACCCCATTAATGCACACCTCTGCTTCCTATTGGTGAGCCATGACTCGATCCATGAAAACACTTTTTCCAATGCCGTGAGCAGCCACTTTCTTTAACAGTCTCTGATGTGGTACTCTATCAAAAGCCTTACTAAAATCCAAATAAACAATATCGAATTCTTTATCATGATCAACTGCCTCAAAAGCCTTACTGAAAAAGTTAATAAATTAGTTAGGCAGGAACGGCCCCTGGTGAATCCATGTTGAGTATCATTAATCAAATTATGCCTATCGAGATGGCTTCTTATGTTATCAGCTATAATCGACTCTAATAATTTGCCTACAATTGAAGTTAGACTTATTGGGCGGTAATTTGATGGTAACGACTTGTCCCCTGCTTTAAAAATAGGAATTACATTAGCCATCTTCCACGTATCAGACACTACACCTGTTTGAAGAGATAGGTTAAAAATGTTAGTTAAGGGTTCACAGAGTTCAATTTTGCATTCCTTAAGAACCCTTGAAAAAAGCTCATCAGGGCCTGGCGATTTATTTTGCTTCAAACGGTCTATCTGTTTGATAACCATTTCGCTAGTGACTGTGATACTACATAATTTATCTTCAGGCCCACTAAAATACCTAATTCTTGGGATATTATTAGTGTCTTCCTGAGTGAAAACCGAGAGAAAATAATTATTAAAAATAGAGCACATTTCATTCTCTTTGTCAGTAAGATACCCATAATTATTTTTAAGGGGACCTATCTTATCTCTAACTTTTGTTCTATACACCTGGAAAAAACTTTTGGGTTAGTTTTCGAATCCCTAGCAACTTTAATTTCGTAGTCCCGCTTAGCTTTTCTTATCCCCTTTTTTAAAGTCCCTCTTAATGTCAATATACTGATTCGTAAGATGACCCTCACCTGTTTTGATACGCCTATAAATTCCTTTCTTCTGCCCTAAAGATATTTGAGCCTATTATTCATCCATTTTGGGTCATTTCTATTCGATCTAATTTCTTTATATGGGATAAATGTTCTTTGGGCAGCATGTATAGTGTTCAGAAAACTGTCATATTGATAGCTCTCTTCATTACCCCAGTCCACAGATTGTAAGTGTTCTCTAAGTCCATTGTAATCTGCTAAGCGAAAATCTGGGACCGTTACTGAGTTATTCCTACTATGAAACTTCCATTCAATGCCAAAGGTAATTGATTTGTGGTCGCTTGCGCCGAGTTCCTCTGTAATTTCTAAATTATTAACAAGGGTTTCCTTGTTTGCCAGAACTAAGTCAAGCAGATTATTTCCCTTGTAGGTTCTGTCACAAACTGCTTCAAAAACAATCTTGAACTACTTCTAAGAAATCGTTAGATTCTAAATTCCCAGTCAAAAATTCCAATCAATTTGACTAAAGTTGAAGTCACCCAGAATAACTACGTTATCGTGCATTGTGGCCTTAACAATTTCCTCCCATAGTAGTCTCCCCTTGGTCCCTATCTAAGTTTGGGGGACGGTATATCACACCTAAAATCAATTTTTCATGCCCTCTGAAAATTCTATCCAGACAGACTCTGTATGTGTTAATTCAGACTTTATACCCATTTTTATACAACAATTTAAATGATCACGGACATAGAGTGCCACCCCACCCCCCTTCCCGATACTTCTGTCTACTTGGAACAATTTAAAACCCTGAATGTGACATTCGGCAGGCAAGTCCTGATTTTTCATATTAAACCATGTTTCAGTTATTGCAAAAACATCAATATTACCTGTACTTGCAACTACTCAACTCGTCCATCTTATTCCTAGCACTACGACTATTGGTGTAATATACACTTAAAGACCCTCCTTTCTCTTTACCCTTCCTGCTCATTTCTGTTTTTCCCTTATACCTATTACTGTCCTTGTCACCTAGTGCCACTGGCTTTCCAATATCCACCTTATTCTGCCTATTACTAGTTCCCCTAGAATTTATAACATTACTACACTGGGACTTCACTGTTTTCCCCCCATAACCCATACCACTAACTTTTCTAGTTTAAAGCCCTAACAGCTCCCTCCACTGCAGTTGCCAGTGCCCCCACCCCAGACCTAGATAAGTGAACCCCATCCCTGGCATACATGTCATTTCTGCCATAGAAGAGGTCCCAGTTGTCAATGAATGTTACTGCATTTTCCTTACAGTATTTGTCCAGCCAGCAATTGACACCAATTGCCCTGGACAACCATTCATTTCCAACTCCTCTCCTTGGCAAAATACCACATATGACAGGGTTCCCACCCTTCTTCCTAATTCTGTCTATTGCTGACATATAGCTGCTAATCAGCTCCTCACTCCTACGTCTGCCAACATCGTTGCCTCCAGCACTGAGACAGATAATAGGATTGCTCCCATTACCTCTCATGATGTCGTCCAGACGGCTAGCAATATCCTTCATCCCAGCCCCAGGATAACACACCCTCTGCCTCCTATTCCTATCCTTAAGACAAAATTCCCTATCCATAAACTTAATCTGACTATCCCCAACTAAAACAATGTTCTTACCTCGACTGGCGGTGTGCATGACGTTCTCGACGGTCTTTGTAGAGATGGTCTTCGCTGGGATGTCTTCACATTCGTCTGATAACAAGGAGAAAGAGTTGCTGGTTTTCACAGCAGTCTCCTGGACCTTCTTCAACTTCAGCTTCGTCCCTTCAGATTCGACTAGCATCCATTCGTTGGTCTGATCATCGGCGACATTGTTCCGGGGATAATCCTTGCATATACCCTTCAAACGTTGAATCTCTCTTCTAGCTTCCGTTAATTCCGCCTTCATTTGGAGATATAGCTGCTCGTAGTCGAGGGAAACCATCATCCAATCTCAGGTAGCTAATAACGGAAGCACAGCAAAGATGGTTCAGTCCACAGAGAGTACACAAGACACGTCTTCTGCTACTGTCACCTTACTGATGCTACTGATGATCCAGCACCTCTATCACCTGTGTTACACTTCTTCTGAAAGAGTTGGTTTTCGAAAGAGAAACATGTAAAGCCCACACATAGTTCAACAAGGTCGATGAAATCGCTGGCTGGAAGAGGAAGATCAAGCGAGTCGTCAATTTTCCTGCGCAAGAGATCGATAGCTTGTGTAGTAGGTACTTTGGTGAATAGGGATGTTACATCAAGGCTGGAGAGTTTCTTGTTTCTGATGTTGATGTTGCTAATGCGATTGAGAAGGTCACCAGAGTGTTTGAGATGTGCTGGACTGATGGTGCCCAAAAGTTTGGAGAGGTGTTTAGCGAGAATTCCTGAGATTTGGTGGGGAGCACTGCCTATTTCCGAGGATATGGGCCTCAATGGGATACCTGGTTTGTGAGTTTTTGGCAGACCGTACATTCTGGCAGGTCTGGGGTTGCTGGGAATGGTGTGTAGAAGTTTCTTTCCTAGTTCTGATTCCCTCAGACGACGGGCATTAAACATCTTCAACACACCCAGAGAAGACACTGCTGAGAAGAGATACATAGTCCTTCCCACCAACTCCATTTCCAAACAAGTTTCCAACATTTTTTCTAAGACCTCATTCCGAGTATCCACCTCCACATCCACCACCATTAAGGACATTACCAGTAACAGACAGGAAAAGCTTCAATCCACGGCAGGGGTATACACAATCCCTTGTAATGGCTGCAGCAAATTATACGTTGGCGAAACATCCAGAGACCTACAAACACGCATTTCAGAACACCAGTACGCAGGCAGATCTGACGACTCAAGAAATGCCTGTGTTCAACACCGAAATTTACACAACCATTTAATCAACTACAGAAACGCAAGACTCATCGCCAGAGAAGACAACACGCAATACCGAAGAATCCTAGAATCATCACTCATCTGTATATCCAACAACTTCAACCAGAACAACGGCTTCTACAACATAGCTGAACCTATTGCCAAGAAACTTCTTCAACGCTATCCCACCTAGAACTCAAGACTGGTACACTGCAGGTCCTTTAAGTCACACAATGTTTTTAACTATCACACTACTTTTAAGACTCACATGCAGCTTTCTCCACCTGACCCAGCATTCTCCACCTGACTGTACCCTATATATATCTCCATGTTGCTCATTTTCCAGGTAGATCTGTCTGTGACTCGATAAAGCACTGCGTGGGCGAAACGTTGTCAATAAAGGATCACATTATACTGCTTATGTGTTTATTTTTCCATTGTGTCGGTATTTTATACCATTTATTTCCATTGCTCCATATATAAGTTAACTAAGTATAGTAGGTTGTGTCCACGCTGACTATCGTAGGATATAAACTAGCTTGAAGCAGCGGGTAGTGGCTCTCCCAGCACAAGGATCACATCCTCGCTTAACAAGCAAATTTTATATAAAGAAAAAAGCACAATACCGTGACTGGAACAATACATAAATAACCCGCACATAGGAGAGAGAGAACTTACGACGACGTTTCGGTCCGTCTTGGACCATATAATTTGTCGATGAAAGATTTTTTTTACCCCTCTGAGTATTAATTAAAAACTAATATTTTCCAGATGGTAAAGATTGCTTCCTGCTGAAGAAATAAATTTACGCAGGTTAATTAACAATAATTTCAAGCAGTGGGGCACATTAAATAATTACTATCAAACGCTTTGTACAATTTCCCCGAGGCGCCTACAGGTACCTCGGTAATTATAGAAATCACTCAGGCGAAAATGCAAAAGTCGTTAATCAACAGTCTGTTTCGCAGTCAGCTGCCAGACATATTTCACATAGAGAAGAGCAGGGGCACCAGCAAGTAGTGATGTATCGGATATCCGCATCCGCGGAACATCCGCACAATTTCTTACATCCGTATCTGCATCCGTATTTCACTGCAAGCAGATATCCGCATATACATCCGCATCCGAAATCCGCGGAACATCCGCACAATTTCTTACATCCTCATCGGCAGAATGAGTAAGACATCCGTACACACATCCGCATCCGTGGATATCTAAATTTTCACATCCGATACCTGGTTATATGCGAGTCACACATCTTATTCTTAGTTTAGAAATAATTATCTCTGTGACGATTTTAGTTAGCCAGACACCACATACTGTTGATCCTTGTATAACATGTTGCCTGTCTGTAGGACCTAGATCTTCATAAACACATAATGATGTATGTTGCCCATGCAATCAATGTGAGGTAGCAGTATGCTATAGGGCGAGCTTCGTATAGCAGCCTTTGTCTCAGCACCCACCCGTTCATTACTAGGGGAAATAACATGTCCTATACATCAGCAGAACTTCACATCAGTTTTGCGGAAGTGGTTAGTCTTAACTTGTACTGCTACTTCCACTGCCGTTACTACTGTTCATACTGAAAGGTACTAAAGTGTCCTGGGGGCCAAGGTCAACGGGCCGTTGGGGGCGGTTCATGAACTATCGTCAAGGTTGTAGTGACCACGATCAGCCCCCAGACCTCCCTTGTGATGTCTACTGGAATCCACAATATGAATGAAGCGACACAAGTCTTTACTGAATAAGTTTCAGTCCTGGGACCTTGGTCACTAAGGTACGTACGTAGCCAATAAACACGTCCTAACGGTATGCACCCGTTTCCCTTCAAACCTAGTTGCAACACATACTTGCAAAGTGTTTGTTAAAAGATTGTTAGTAACATATGATTCTATTTGCACTTCACACTTCCGAGGGGAGTGTGTTCGTGTTGTGTGGTTCTGCAAAAGAAACTTTACCCACATTTATGTTGCACCTTTTGATTTGGAGTTTTATGTTGTTTCGCATTACTTTGCCTTAAGTAGTTTTTCACATTGGAATGCTTCAAGATTGTATGCCTGAGGGGAATACCAGGAGAAGCAATGTGCAAAAACTACTTAATATTTTACATAAGAAAGGAAGAAACACTGCAGCAGGCCTACTGGCCCATACTTGGCAAGTCCTCCTCAAATCCAAACCCACTAAGAAAAATATTCGCCCAACCCATTATCGCTGTTACCCAAGGAACAAATTTTGATAACCTGTTTACACAGTTGTATCAAACGTCATTAGCAGAGGAGACACGACATGAACATAACTCTCACTGCTATTTATGAATGGTATATAATACCAACAAAAGGAGCAGTTAGACACATGTGCAATATCTGGGTATGTTTATTTGTAGACGTTTCGCCCTCCTTGTATTGATAAAGCTACTGGATGGCGAAACGTCTACAAATAAAGATACCCAGATGTTGCACATCTAACTCTCACTGTAACTACAATAAAATTAATCAGTCTCAAACAAGAGGCAAAGCTCATTTTCTTCCCTGTTGACACACACACACACGTTCACACACACACACACACACACACACACACACACACACACGTTCACACGTTCACACACACCTTCACACACAACCAGATAACTGCGGCAGCATATGGGCGTCTGGCAAACCTTAGATTAGCGTTCCGTTACCTTAACAAGGAATCGTTCAAGACACTGTATACCGTGTACGTCAGGCCCATACTAGAATATGCAGCACCAGTCTGGAACCCACACCTGGTCAAGCAGTAAGGAAACTAGAGAAAGTGCAAAGGTTTGCGACAAGGTTAGTTCCACAACTCAGGGGTCTGTCTTATGAAGAAAGGTTGAGGGAAATAGGACTAACAACACTGGAGGAAAGAAGGGTCAGAGGAGACATGATAACGACATACAAAATACTGCGGGGAATTGACAAGGTAGATAGTGACAGGTTGTTTCAGAGAGGAAACACAGAAACAAGGGGACACAACTGGAAGCTGAAGACTCAGATGAGTCAAAGGGATGTCAGGAAACATTTCTTCAGCCACAGAGTAGTCAGGAAGTGGAATGGACTAGAGAAAGATATAGTGGAGGCAGGAACCATAATAGTTTCAAGACAAGGTATGATAAAGCTCATGGAGCAGGGAGAGCAGAGACCCAGTAGCAGACAGCGAAGAGGCGGGGCCAGGAGCTGAGTCTCGACCCTGCAACCACAATTAGGTGAGTACAATTAGGTGAGTACACACACACGTTCACACACACACATTCACACACACACACACACACCGTTCACACACACACAAAATTCACACACACACACACACACACACACACACACACACAGCCGCCGGTGGCTAGTGGGTAAAGCTCTTGCTTCACGCACGGAGGGCCCGGGTTCAATTCCCGGTGGGGCAGAAACATTTCGAAGTGTTTCCTTACATACACATACACACACACATATATACAACAGGCCTAGTGTCTAATTAACATGTGCCTAGGACAAAATGGTAACTAACTAACACACACAGCAACAGGGTTATACAGTTGAAGACTCAGATGAGTCACAGGGATGTTAGGAAGTATTTCTTCAGAGTTGTCAGAAAGTGGAACAATATAGAGTGATGTACTGGAGGCAGGATCCATACAGAGTTTTAAGAATAGATACGATAAAGCCCATGGAGCAGGGGCAGAGTGGACCTAGTAGCGACCAGCGAAGGGGCGGGGCCAGGAGGTAAGACTCGATCCCTGCAACCGCAACTAGGTGAGTACAACTGAGTACACGTACACGTGTACGTGTACTCACACACACAAGGTAAAAACGTAATAAAATTCCGGGAATTTCACGATAATTTTCTCGTGAGGCGATTAAGTAAATTTACAAGATGCCGCTATAGTAGTGGTGGTAGTGGGGGTGATATATAGTAGTGGTGGTAGTGGTGTGTGATGTATAGTAGTGGTGGTAGTGGTGTGTGATGTATAGTAGTGGTGTGGTGTGTGATGTATAGTAGTGGTGTGGTGTGTGATGTATAGTAGGGTGGTAGTGGTGTGTGATGTATAGTAGTGGTGGTAGTGGTGGGTGATGTATAGTAGTGGTGGTAGTGGTGTGTGATGTATAGTAGTGGTGGTAGTGGTGTGTATGTATAGTAGTGGTGGTAGTGGTGGGTGATGTATAGTAGTGGTGGTAGTGGTGTGTGATGTATAGTAGTGGTGTGGTGTGATGTATAGTAGTGGTGGTAGTGGTGTGTGATGTATAGTAGTGGTGGTAGTGGTGTGTGTGTATAGTAGTGGTGTGGTGTGTGATGTATAGTAGTGGTGGTAGTGGTGTGTGATGTATAGTAGTGGTGGTAGTGGTGGGTGATGTATAGTAGTGGTGTGGTGTGTGATGTATAGTAGTGGTGGTAGTGGTGTGTGATGTATAGTAGTGGTGGTAGTGGTGTGTGATGTATAGTAGTGGTGGTAGTGGTGGGTGATGTATAGTAGTGGTGGTAGTGGTGTGTGATGTATAGTAGTGGTGTGGGTGGATGTATAGTAGTGGTGGTAGGGGGTGATGTATAGTAGTGGTGGTAGGGTGGGTGATGTATAGTAGTGGTGTGGTGTGTGATGTATAGTAGTGGTGGTAGTGGTGTGGATGTATAGTAGTGGTGTGGTGTGTGATGTATAGTAGTGGTGGTAGTGGTGGGTGATGTATAGTAGTGGTGGTAGTGGTGTGGATGTATTAGTGGTGGTAGTGGTGTGTGATGTATAGTAGTGGTGTGGTGGTGGTGTGTGATGTATAGTAGTGGTGTGGTGTGTGATGTATAGTAGTGGTGTGGTGTGTGATGTATAGTAGTGGTGTGGTGGTGGTGTGTGATGTATAGTAGTGGTGTGGCGGTGGTGGTGTGGCGGTGGTGGTGTGGCGGTGGTGGTGTGGTGGTGGTGTGGTGGCGGTGTGGTGGTGGTGGTGGTGATGGCGGCGGTGGTGTGGTGGGTGATATATAGTAGTGGTGTGGTGATGGTGGTGTGGTGGGTGATATATAGTATGGTGGTGTGGTGGCGGTGGTGGTGTGGTAGTGGTGGTGTGGTGGCGGTGTGGTGGTGGTGGTGGTGGTGGTGGTGATGGCGGAGGTGGTGTGGTGGGTGAAGAGTGGTGTGGCGGCGGTGGGTGGTGGGTGACATTAGTAGTGGTGGGTGATGGTGGTGTGGTGGGTGATATATATAGAGTGGTGTGATGGTGGTGTGGTGAGGTGGTGTGGGGGTGATATATAGTAGGGGGTTTGGGGGTGGTGGGGATGTACGGGTGGTGGGTGATATATTTGTGCTAGTTCCTCTATACCTCAGAATCTACCATTCAACACCAGCTATCAGACCTGTGTCTCGAGTTTTCCACTGGCTAAGATATCGTCGTCACTGTCCAAACGCGTATGTGATCATCTTCCACTTTCTTCCGTAGATCGTTTCGACTCAGAATACCAGATACAACCTTGCCGGTTCTCGGTTCCTTACCTGCTTATCTTGACGTGTTAACAACGCAGTGAAAAAGTCCATCAATCAGAATGAACACGTGATTCCAAGCGGGGGGACTGATAACCTTAGACTCCCCCTTTTTTTCACTGATTTTCTTTTTTTGGGACTGATGAAGCCACTGTGGGAAACGCTTCCAAATAAAGATTCCAAATTTTCCCCAAAGTGTCTCTTTTTCAACTTGTCTTTTTTAAAATCATTTAAAGCACGGTATAAATTTAATGACTGCCTCAACTTTGCCGTCCCTTTAATTGGTTCCAGTGTTATTTGAGGATATTTTTTTTTTTTACCCTGCCCCGGCCTAAGTATGCTATGGAGAAGGAGCATTCCAAATCACTAAAAAAATAGCCCCCCAAAAAAAATTTAAAAAAGCAATAGCTAAGAACTATAGACCAATAGCTTTAACACGCCACATTATAAAAATTTTTTTAAAACTTTAAAACAGAGCAGTTGCTCCTCCCCTCTCAACTACTTGACCACTATGATATGGTCTTAGATGCTCTGGAAAACAACAGAATGCAGATGTAGTATACACAGATTTTGCAAAAGCCTTTGACAATGCGATCATGGTGTAATAACACAAAGTGCGTGCTAAAGAGATAACTGGCAAAGTAGGCAGATGGATCTTCAACTTTCAACCAATCGAACACAAAGAGTAGTGGAAACAGAGTTAAATCAGAAGCTGCCATAGTGAAGAGCTCTGTCCCAAAGGGCCCCAAGTACTCGCACCTATCCTTTCCTCATTCTCATATCAGACCTAGACAGAGATATAACCCATAGCACCGTATCATCCTTTAAGGATACTAGGATCTGCAAGAGTCATCCATTGGGCCCGGCAAATCTACAAGAAGATATAAACAATTTTTCCCCAATGGGCAACGGAGAACAATATGATGTTCAATGAAGACAAATTCCAACTCTCCGTTATGGAAAACTGGAGGAAATAGCTAGGACTGGTATATTACAAACTCAATCAAAAAGCGGAAAAGTGATGTGAAGGACCTGAGAGTGGTAATGTCCGAAGACCTCACCTTCAAGGATCACAAAATGCCACTATCACATCTGCGGGAAACGATAGGATGGATAATGAGAAGTTCAAAAAAAGATGCCCCCTGTGACCCTTTTTTAAATCTTTTGTTCTTTTAGGCTGGAATATTGCTGTACATTAACATCCCCATTCAATAAGGTGAAAATGCAGATCTAGAGAATGTAAAAAAACCTTTACTGCACGTATAATTTCCCCTCAAACCCCTTTCTATGGGAACGCCTGGAAGCACTTGACTTGTACTCACTGGAGCGCAGGGGGGTATCATAATCTACACCTGGAAGATTCGGGGAGGGACTGGCCCCCAATCTGCCCCGAAATCACTCACTATGAAAGAAAAAACTTGGCAGGCAATGCATTATACCGCCAGTGAAAAGTAGGGGGACTGATACTAAAAAAAACAATAATGTCCGGGGCCCAAGACTGTTCAACAGCCTCCCATCAGTTAAGGAAAATTAACAATAGACCCCCCGGGTTTTCTTCAAGAGGGGCGAACAGATACCTAAAGTGTGCCGGGGCAGCCGGGGGGGTGGTTTACGTTGGGTACGTGCGGCTGCAGAAAAACCTCGTTGATCACACCAATCCGCCAGGAGGCCTGGTCATGGACCGGGGCGCGGGGGGTTGATCCCCAATGCCCTCCGGTAGGTAGGCCCGAAGCTGCTAGTTTATCGTGCACCTCACATCCACCCTGTGGACGGTAGCGGAAAAAACATTTGATATATCGCTCAAATTTTGAACCAAAGTATATGGATGAAGAAAGGCCTAGGAACAAGGCCCCAAAAGGGGCCTAGTTCTCTAGTATATTTTTTGGTGTTGTTGAAGGTAGGGTTGTATATAACTACCATGATTACTACTGTTCCTAGTGTTTTTTGCAAAAAAATGAAAACTTGAATATAGGTGCCATTACTACTATTGTTTTCTATTTGTTATCAACGTAGGGTTGTATAAAACTACCAGATTACTTAGGGGTTTGAATTACCATTTCCTGGGGGGTCTATACTCTCATGATCCTTCCCCCTTCCTCCCTCCATTTTTCTCTTATTACCTTTTTTTTGGCAATAAATTTCCTGATCGTCTTTGATTCCTTTTGTGCTTTCTTCCCCTTTTTTTAAGGAATTTTATTATTATTATTATTATTATTATTATTAAAAACACTTAGATCGGCTTCTCTGTCATATGTGTGCGTGTAAGGAATTTTTTATTCCTAGGAGTGAACACCCCGCGCACACACACACAAAAAGCAGACACGCACAAAAACGCCACACATCGGGGCCCGGGGGGGGCTCGACCCCCAACCACAACTGGGGAAAACACACCCTGGTCCCCAGGGGGCCCACTGGTCTACACCACTTTTTACCTTCCGTGATCCTAGACCCGGCTAGCCATGGCACTTGCCCCTTGGGCAATATTACCGACTGTGACCCACCTGGCGAGACCCCCTCCCCCATAACAAATTCTTTTTGGTTTTCTCACTTACAGTTTCACTAAATTTCCCCAATTTGGTATTTAGGTTACTTAAATTAGCAAGGATAATTTCTTCTATCATTAAAAACAGCCTTTTTAACCAAAACAACGCCAGTCTGCCCACCGTGGCTTTTAACCAGGCTGCCCACAACGTGGCTTTAACCGGTGCCCAGCAACGTGGCTTTGAACCCGCTGCCCCAACGTGGCTTGTGAACCAGGCTACCCAGCAACGTGGCTTGTGAACCACGCTCCCCCCAACGTGGCTTGTGAACCAGGCTGCCCAGCAACGTGGCTTGTGAAAGGGGACCCAGCAACGTGGCTTGTGAACCAGGCTGCCCACAACGTGGCAAACCGGTGCCCAGCAACGTGGCTTGTGAACCAGGCTGCCCAGCATCTGGTTGTGAACCAGGCTGCCCAGCAACGTGGCTTGTGAACCAGGCTGCCCAGCAACGTGGCTTAGAACCCGCTACCCAGCAACGTGGCTTTAACCAGGCTGCCAGCAACGTGGCTTTGAACCAGGCTGCCCCAACGTGGTTGTAAAGGCTGCCCAGCAACGGGCTTGTGAACCAGGCTGCCCAGCAACGTGGCTTGTGAACCAGGCTACCCAGCAACGTGGCTTGTGAACCAGGCTACCCAGCAACGTGGCTTTGGGGAAACCGGCTGCCCAGCAACGTGGCTTGTAACCAGGCTGCCCCCCTTGTGAACCACTGCCCAGCAACGTGGCTTGTGAACCAGGCTGCCCAGCAACGTGGCTTGGAACCAGGCTGCCCAGCAACGTGGCTTGTGAACCAGGCTGCCCAGCAACGTGGCTTGGAACCCCGGGTGCCCAGCAACGTGGCTTGTGAACCAGGCTGCCCAGCAACGTGGCTTGTGAACCAGGGCTCCCAGCAACGTGGCTTAAAACCGGCTGCCCAGCAACGTGGCTTTTAACCAGGCTGCCCAGCAACGTGGCTTTAACCAGGCTGCCCAGCAACGTCTTGTGAACCAGGCTGCCCAGCCGTGGGTTTGAACCAGGCTGCCCAGCAACGTGGCTTTGAACCACCCCGCAACGTGGCTTGTGAACCAGGCGCCCAGCAACGTGGCTTTGAAAGGCTGCCCAGCAACGTGGCTTGTGAACCGGCTGCCCAGCAACGTGGCTTGTGAACCAGGCTGGGCCCACAACGTGGCTTTGGGAAACCCGGCTGCCCCAACGTGGCGGAAAACCGGCTGCCCAGCAACGTGGCTTTTGAACCCCGGGTGCCCAGCAACGTGGCTTTTAACCAGGCTGCCCAGCAACTTGTAACCAGGCTGCCCAGCAACGGGCTTTGGGAAACCCGGCTGCCCAGCAACGGGCTTGGAACCCAGGAAAACCCCCCCAACGTGGCTTTTAAACCCGGCTGCCCAGCAACGTGGCTTTGAACCACGCTGCCCAGCTTATGTGGCAGAGTGGTGAAACGTCCGGGTTTTCCCGGGCTTCCCCTAGTGGGTTGAACCGCTGAGTGCGATCTTTGGGGGGGGGGAGAGAGAGAGAGAGAGAGAGAGAGAGAGAGAGAGAAGAGAACATTATATTTATGAAGATCAAGGAAATTTTAAGTGTTGAGTTTGCTAATAGCGTCCCATATTAGCGTGTTTTTGTGCACGTTCTGAATACGTCTCCAGCAGCCAGACGTTCAAATTTGTGCCCCGCGTCCCCGTGGGGCCCCGCGTCCACTCTATGGTGCACACGCGTCCACTTGGGCACACCCTCCACTTTAGTGGTACACGCGTCCCCCCTTGTGATTTACATGACTCACATCCCACTAGTGATGTACAAACACCAGTATATACACACTCCAACAGTGTACACACACCCACTCCCCTATCGTAAAACACACTCCAGATCGTACACACACACTCCAGATCGTACACACACACACCCAGATCGTAAAACACACACACTCCAGATCTTAAAACACACACTCCAGTATCGTAAAACACACACACACTCCAGATCGTAAAACACACTCCGTATCGTTAAAACACTCCATTTTTGTAAAACACACACACACACTCCAGTATCGTACACACACACACACTCCAGTATCGTAAAACACACACTCCCCAATACACACACACTCCAGATCGTACACACACACCCAGATCGTAAAACACACTCCAGTATCGTACACACACACTCCAGATCGTACACACACACACACTCCAGATCTACACACACACACACTCCAGATCGTACACACACACACACTCCCCCATCGTACACACACACACACTCCAGATCGTACACACACACACTCCAGTATCGTACACACACACCCAGTATCGTACACACACACACCCCAGATCGTACACACACACACCCAGATCGTACACACACACACACTCCAGTATCGTACACACACACACTCCAGATCTTTTACACACACACACTCCAGTATCGTAAAACACACACACTCCAGTATCGTACACACACACACTCCAGTATCGCCCCCCACACACTCCCCCATCTTAAAAAACACACACACCCCAGATGTACACACACACCCAGATCTTACACAAAACACCCAGATCGTAAAACACACTCCAGTATCCAACACACCCCAGACGTACACACACACACTCCAGATCTTAAAAAAAACACACTCCAGATCGTACACACACACACACTCCAGATCGTAAAACACACACTCCCCCTATCCCAAACACACACCCATATCGTACACCCCCCACACCTCCAAATATCGGGACACACACACACACTCCAGGTTTTTGTAAAACACACACACTCCCCTATCCAACACTCCAGATCGTACACACACACACTCCAGATCTTACACACAAACACACCCAGTATCGTACACACACACACACTCCCCTATCGTAAAACACACACACCCAGTATCGTAAAACACACCCAGTAAAGTAAAACACACACTCCAGCATTCCAACACTCCAAGCTCGTACACACACACTCCAGTATCGTAAAACACACACTCCAGATCGTAAAACACACACTCCAGTACGCCCCCCACACACACTCCCTTTTTGTACACACACACAACCCCGATCGACAAAAAACACAATTTAAATATGACACAAAACACCCAGTTTTTTCCCCAAAAACCCAGTATCGTACACACACACACACACTCCAGACGTACACACACACACACACACACACTCCATTATCGTAAAACACACACTCCAGATCGTAAAACACACACACACACTCCAGACTTAAAACACACACACTCCAGACGACACACACACACCCCCGATCGTACACACACACACACACTAATCGTAAAACACACACACACACTCCAGTATGGGGACACACACACACACACTCCAGTATCGTACACACAAAACCCCTCAGTATCGTACACACACCCCTTTAAATGTACACACACTTTTCCGTATCGTACACCCCCCAAAACCCCACAAAATACAGTATCGTAAAACACACACAAAAACAGTATGTAAAACACACACACTCCAGTATCGTACACACACACACACTCCAGTATTGTACACACACACCCCAGATCGACACACACACACCCAGTATCTCACACACACACACTCCAGAAAGTAAAACACACACACCCAGATCTTACACACACACACACCCGCACACACACTCCAGATTTTTCACACACACTCCAGTATCGTAAAACACACACACTCCAGATCAAACACACACACACACTCCAGACGTACACACACACACACCCAGATCGTAAAACACACACACTCCAGATCGTACACACACACACACTCCAGACGTACACACACACACACCCAGATCTTACACACACACACCCCAGATCGTACAAACACCCAGACGTACACACACACCCAGATCGTAAAACACACACTCCAGTATCTTACACACACACACACCCCCGTACGACACACACTCCAGTATCGTACACACACACTCCAGATCGTACACACACACACACCCAGTATCAAACCCCCACACCCCCACTCCCCCAATGGGAAAAACACACCCCCGTATCGTAAAACACACACCCCTTAAAACCCAAAAAACAAAAATTTCAAAGATGCACTTTGTTAAAAAAATTTAAATTTTTTTTAAAATATATATATATAGTGTTTTGGTTTCAACAAAAAACCATTTCTAACATGGCAAAATTTATACCATCGTTATCACCTTGTTACTGTGCTGAATAATCCATTAAGTTAAAAAATAAAGCAAGGGGAAAAATCATTTTTTTCACTTAAGGTAATTTATATAATTAATTCCGTGTCATTAGCTGTGTCGGCAAATTTAAAAAAAAGGATAAATATCTCCTCCATTTATGAAAAAAAGAAATGCTGGGTTCTGGATAAAGTGGCATCGTGGGGGAGTGGGCCCTTTGGGGGGGAGTGTGGCATCCTGGGGGGAGAGTGGCCCCCTTCCCCAAAAAGGTCACTATCTTTAGGTTCAAAGAAAACCATAGCGGTAAGATGACCCAATACTTGTAGGTTGTTGACGCTGATGTTTTACAAAAAAGTTTTATCCAAGAAACTGGAGCCCCCCACTGCACAGGCCTCTAACTCAGGCACAAACCTCTGCCCCTCGCTACCGTGATGAGGCGCCCCCCTCTCTGGAGTAATAAACTAGCTACCCCAGGCTACTTTATTTTCAAACCATATCCATCCTGTGGAGGGTAGCACACGAACATAGGGATACAAAAAAGGCATAAGAACTAGGCCCCAAAAGGGTGAGCAGCACTACTGGGTTTTTATTGTTGACTTATGTTACAAACACTTTTGGGGAAAATTTCTTATTATGTCAAGTATCTTATTTTCATTATAAGATATCCTGACATGTCCAAGGGGTTTTTTTATTTTAATTTTTTTCCCTTAAAAATTGGAAATTAAACCAAAAATTCCTTTTTTTGGGGTTTTTTTTGGGGTTTTAAACTTCCCGCAGCGTCGTCTAATCTAATACTCTTCCTCGCAGCGTCGTCTAATCTAATACTCTTCCTCGCAGCGTCGTTAATCTAATACTCTTCCTCGCAGCGTCGTCTAATCTAATACTCTTCCTCGCGCGTCGTCTAATCTAATACTCTTCCTCGCGCGTCGTCTAATCTAATACTCTTCCTCGCGGCGTTTTAATACCCCCCCAAACTAATACTCTTCCTCGCAGCGCCCCCAATAATCTTTCTTTCTCGTTACAGCGTCGTCCCCCCATGTCGTCTAGAATTCCCCCGTCGTTCTGGAACAGCAACTACCAGGTGCCTTCGTCGTCGTCACGGCCTCCCACCCCGGGCCCGGGCACCTGGGGGCGTCACCAGCAGACCTCTACGACCCTTACCACGGGGGTCTCCCTCCCTCCAGCCCCCTGCCCCAGCCCCCCGGGCAGCTTACCCTTTTTCCTCTCAGGTATTATTTTGGATATTACCATGAGGAAGCCCCCATAGGAGTTACATAGCACCTAGGAATGTAAGGTGGTCAGGTTGGGGCCCAAGGGTGATTTATGCTAAAAATGATCCATCCCCGTTAGTGCTCCCCCTTCGTGCCATGACGTGTAACTTTTTTAGGTGTCCTTTTAATGTAGATTATATTTATACTGTCAGTATACAGTAGTAAATTGAAAATTAATTATCACAAAAAAACAAATATTTTAGTCTTAATTTTTCCTTCAATAATATTGACAAACGGGAAAAACCACACAGCCCAAGAGCAATACAAAAAAAATATAATTAAGGTACATTAGCATTTAGGGGTTTGAAGCTGATCCAGAGATATTCTCCCAGTTATTGCATGGTAACAGTCTTAATAAAATTTGCAAATTAAAACATACACATTCCAAAAATCAATGTAAACCTATGAGAAAACTCCACCATTTTGAAAATTTGGGGAACCAATCACAAAAGAATTTCTCCACTTATTGCTCGGAATCAAAAAATTTTAAAGTTTATTAAAATTAGTAAATTTACAAATCTTCATCAAAAACCAAAAAATAATTATTTTCCATCCTCCTTTTTAGATTCATCAGCCATTAAACCTTTTCAGAAGAGATTGCTCAAGTTATTTGGGGGGAAAAAATACTACACTATTTTAAAAAATTTTTGCAAATTGGTTCCTACGCATTCCAATAATTTTAAACTTTCTTCTAAGTAGAATACACCAATGTTGAAAGTTGGAAGCCGCCCCGAAGCGGCTTTCTCAAGTTATCACATGGAAATTATAATAGGGAATGCCCCAAAAAAAACTGATGGGGAGGTCACCCATACCAACAGTTGCATAACCTTTCCCCCCCAAAAAACAATACATAAGAGCTGAATATTTGAACCTGATCAGAGGGGGAGTTCTCAAGGTATAAACGAAAAATCTTGAAAAAAAAAAAGCTGGGGAACTGTTTAAGAGTGCCGCTCCTGTCTCTTGCAGCATTTTCGTGTTTTTTAAAAATTTTGGGGAAGCACAAACCCTTTTGGGGGAAAAAGGGGAAATCCGATTTAATGCGAGGGGGGTAACTCCAAATTCCGTGGTTTAAAGGGGGCCTTCACCAGTATCAAGGTACCCCCTTGGAAGGGGGATGGGGTGAAAATTGAATCTTGATGCTCCTTATGGTTTTTTAAATGTTAGTTGTTGTAGGGGATTGGGGGTGTTTGGTGAAGTTTGTATTAAGGTAGGTGGGAGTGTGGTTAGGTAGGTGGGAGTAGTGGTTAGGTAGGGGAGTAGTGGTTAGGAGGTGTAGTAGTGGTCAGGGGGGGTAGTAGGGGTTTGGGGTAGGTGTAGTAGTGGTTAGGTAGGGGGGTAGGGTTGGGGGTAGGTTGGAGCAGTGGTAATTTTTTTTATTTCCCAAACGAACAAAACCTAGCTACATCACTGACATAATACTAAAAGAAAGGCCCATGTTATGCAGAGCATTTCGGGCAAATTAGATAATTTTTTCCCCAAGGTTCGACCCACACCAGTCGATTAACCCCAAAAAGGCCCCCATTTTACTAATGGGTGAACGGGGACAAGTGTAAGGAAACCCCCAATTTTTCCCCCCCCTTGCCAGAAATCGAACCAGGATCCTCAGCGTGTGACGCGAGACTTTCCCTTTGGCCGGGGGGCCTGGTAGGTGGGAGTAGTTTTGGGGGGTGGGAGCAGGGGAAAAGGCAGGGGGGAGCAGGGAAAGGGCGGGTGGGAGCAGCGGTAAGTCAGGTGGGAGCAGTGGTAAGGCAGGTGGCAGTGGTCACTTGTTCTTTAGATTATTTTTTTTTTTTTTGTGAAGTTTTTTTAAAACCAAACATGGTCTAATGCGAAAGTTAAGGGTTCTTGCAGGTTCAGTCATATGGAATATTACCAGGCAGCAGTACATGCTAACAACCCTGGGACTTGGGGGTCATCTGATTGATATAGGTTAATATGATTATTATATTTCTGATATATAGTAAAGTGTGTTTTTCCCCTTTTGTGAAAAATGAACCCCCCCCCTATAGAGAAAATTCGTTTACACTAAATTAACGGGAAAATTTCCCCCTTTTTTTGGTATATTCAGCACTGGGATTATAAAAAAGTGTTATACTCGTCAGAATAACAGTTGAAATATTATTTTTCACGCCCCATGTTGTGGCTTTACACAGTGTGTCATAATGTTCCGTAATAGATGGATTGGTAAAATAGGCTACTCATTATCTTGTTTTTTTTCAACCCCCCCCCAAAAAAAAAAAACACAAGTGATGTGCTTGTTTGGCAGTAGAGTTGTAGATGAGTGGAACCAATTCCCAGGTAGCGTCATTGAGGTAAAAAATTTTTGGGGGCTTTAATTAAACATAGGTTGGGGTTATGGATGGGTGTGGGTGGATTTAACCGCCTAGCATCAGTCAAAAGATAAAAGTCATCACATGGACACGAATCCGTTGAAAGGTTTACCCCCACCACCACCACAAATATTTTAAACCCTATTATCAGTCACATTTTAAAAGCACGTCCTCTTGCAGGCGTACGGTCACCGGAGCGTGGCGCAAGACGTGTACCAAACAGCCATGTCGTCAATTCCTTCGTCGTCTCCCCCCCCCCCCATCAGTACTCCTCACTCTCCCCCCCCAAACCCCACCTGGCCAGACTTCCCTCTGTAGGCTCCAAAAAAGTCACCTCCTGGGGGGTACACACAAAAAAAAAATTTAGATAAACTAGGGGGAAAGGGTTTTCGTTTTTTTGGGTGCCCCGGCACCTAAACTAGGCCCCGGGACGCAATATAAAAAAATGTACGGTGGAACCTCTGAAAATTGGATGCCCCCTTATTCAGGAAAAAAAAGCGATATTCGCAAATGTCACTATATTAAGGAAAAACGCATGCTTTTTGAGCTCTTGTGATTCAATATTTTTTTTTTAACTTTTTTTTTATTTTATTATTGAAAATAAGTGATCGTGGCCCCGAAAAAAAAATAGTGAAGAAAAAAAACCAAAAGGACAGCTGCAAGAACCACCACTGAAAAAAAAGGGAAATTATTTCAAAACAAAAAAATGTAATTAGTCTTGTTAACCTAAACCGGGGGAAATGGCATGTCAACACCTACAGTATTTTATATTATAAAAAAAAACGCAATAAAAAGTGCTAATGTGGCAACAGGAGTTAAAAAAATTCCCCTTCAGGTTCATGTATGATTAATTAACCAGTATTCTGACTTAAAAAATGGCTTGTAAAGGGGGTTTTCGGGATCTGGAACGAATTAATCCAATTTACAATTTCCTAGGAAAAAAAAAAAAGGATCCAATATTCAGAACACTGGGGAACCAGTTAATTCCGAATACAGAGGTTCTACTGTATCCTGTTTTTTAGAATGCCCCAAATATTTAATTTAAACAATCCCATTATGAAAAATTTTGACATTTTATTGGGGGAAATACTTTGACCAGGAACTATCATTTCTCACAGCCTACTTTATAAGAAGCTCTTAGCATCAATATCGCAATATCCATTATATATATATATATATATATATATATATATATATATATATATATATATATGCAAAAAGATCACAGTAAACAGGTGATACCCCAAAATTGGCAAAACCACTTAAAAAATTTTAAAAAAAAAAATTAAAACGTTTTGGAAAAACTTTAATTTTTATAGTGGGGCTCCTGTCTTTAAATATATATATATATATATATATATATATATATATATATATATATATATAATTTTTCCCCTTCGGCAACTCTGATGTTAATTATAGTCTTGTATAAGTTCATATTTTGATAACCGAGATATTTTTTTTTCCAGACTTATCCATAAAGATAAAGATAGCCTCAGAGTTTTTGGGCTCTGAATTAATTTGTTAAAAATGAAGGTTTTTTTTCTGAATTAATTTTTAAAAAATGAATGGTTTTCTGAATTAATTTGTTAAAAATGAAGGTTTTTTCTAATTTTAATTTTTAAAAAATGAAGGTTTTTTTCTGAATTAATTTTTAAAAAATTAATGGTTTTCTGAATTAATTTGTTAAAAATGAAGGTTTTTTTGGGGTTTGGGGTTAAAAATGAAGGTTTTTTCTGAATTAATTTAAAAAAATTTTTAAATTAACAAAGGTTGGTAGAAAACCATCCATGGAGGTACAACCGCCTTTTCCCAAATGAAAAAAATTTTTTTTTTTCCACTCTTGGGGGTTGGGGTTGATCTTTTTTTTTTTTGTCTCAAACTCGTTAATTCGGTATCCCCCTACCTTTACTCTTCTCTGCGCTTAACAGATCTTTATCCTTTACTTTTTTTTTTTCCAACCTAGGAGGCCTGGTTATTTTATGTTTATTGGTGTTTAAAAGTCTTTGAGGGGACCTGATGTGATTACTGAAAATATCAGATACTTTGGAAAACGCATTTCTTTTAAAAGATTTAAAATTTTTAACCCCCCAAAAAATTTTATAATATATAAAAAATACCACAGTGAAAATGGGGGAAAAAAAACCTGTTCATGCAAAATTTCTGGGTAAGGTAGGTTATGGTAACAAAATGTACTTGTGTTTCAGATGGGGATGAGTAAACCTGAGGCGGGGGGGCGAGATACCACGAAGCCTTCACTAGTCCGGGGGGTTCTCTCACCCCCTCGACACAAATTTTCTCAACACCTCACCCCCAAAAGTACCAGGTGAGCCCCCCCCAAAATCCCAGACGGGCCCCCAACACCCAAAAACCCCCCAAACCCCGACGGGCCCCCAACATCCCAGACAAACCCCCCCCGCATCCCAGACAATCCTCCAACGTCCCAGAAGAGCCCCCCCAAAATCCCAGACGGGCCCCCAACATCCCAGACGGCCCCCCCAAAACCCCGAAAAACCCCCCCCCCCGGGGGGGCCCCCCAACGTCCTAAAGGGGGCCCCCCATCCCAGACGAGTCCCACCAACATCCCAGAGAAGTCCCCCAACACCCCCGGCGGCCCCCCCAACGTCCCAGAAGAGCCCCCCCCAAAATCCCAGGTGAGTCCTCCAACGTCCCGGGGAAAAGCCCCCCAACCCTCCCAGACGAGCCCCCCCAAAGTTCAGATGAGTCCACCACTAGAAAAAAAAATTGGTGGTACCCCCTATCATTTACAAGGGTTGGGGTCCCCGTATCATTTACAAGTGGGGGGTATCCTCGTATCATTTACAAGTGGGGGGTACCCTATCATTTAAAGGGGGTGTTATTCCCCGTATCATCCAGTGTATTTTACAACTGGGGGTATCCCAGAAAAATCTTTGTAAACCATTTCAAGTGGTGGGATCCCCCCTTGTAAATAATAAATAGATTAGGTCCAGTAACCGGAAACTTTATTTAGACAACGTTTCGCCCGAGCAAAGGTTCTGCAAGTCCCCTCACTGGCTTGGAAAAAAAACCCCCTTTAAAAAAACGAAACGTTGTCTAAATAAAGGTTTTCCGTTCTACAATTTGTTAAAATTAACCCCACAGCAGAGTGAAAAAATTTTACGTTTCTGTGTATTGGGGAATGACTCACAACGGACAGAAACTTTGTAAAACCTTCCAAAAAGTTTGGGGTTCTATGTGAATATTTCCAAAAACGGGGTTTTTTTTCCTTCCTTAAAAAATTTTTCATCAATATTCGAACTTAAAAAACCTGAAAACACTGCTTTTTACCAAAATCATGACATTCCAATTTTTTTTTTCTCTATGATCAATAAAAATTGACCTTAAAAAACCTTAAAACGTTGTGATCAAAATCCCGACCTTAGACAATTAATACATCGTTGTGTGGGGCAATAATCCCCCACCATAAAAAACCTTAAAACATTTCGTGATCATTAATCGACCTTTTAAATATTAAACTACTTCTTTACGATCAATAATCTTGACCTTAAAACCATGAGGCTGTATAGCCACCCACACTGTCAAACTGGCTTAAGGCTGCAAGAAGGGCCCCCTTTTAGATTTGGCCCCCCTTAATGTAATAATAATCCAATGTAAAGTCTCTTTAAAAGGGGTGTGGTGTACCTTGATGCTGGAAAAAGGGTTTTTACCCCAAAAATTCAGCTTCCATTCCCCATTCCAAGGCGTTTCTTTTTTCAGCTTAGTGCTTCCACGTGATGCTAGTAAATATTATTCTTTGAAAATTTGGGGGTTGGTATTCATACGTTAAGATACATTTTGGATGACCGTGTCGGGGTAACCTTGTCGTTAAAATGTTAATGTGGAGGCCAAAAATTTTTTAATATTGGTTAAGGGTGGTTAAAGCCTGTAGGAACTCGTTACAAATAATTTCCTTTCTAAAATTTTTTTATACGTTTAAAGTTAAAATTTTTTCATTAATGTTAATGTAAAACTTAATAATTTTGTACCAAAAGAACCTTAGAAAACTAACCTAACCTTTTTATAACAAGCGCAATTTAATTTAGCCTAATCCAACTAAATATATTTTAGACAAGTTTACAATAATTTAATAATAAACAAACACAATTAAATTTTTTTTTTTTCGTTAGGTTCAGAATGATTTTTGCAAATTACTTCATACAAAATTTTTGCTTGCCTTATACGGCAAGAACAGCGTTGTTTTTATCCAAAAAATAAAAAGTTTTACCTATATGGCACGACATATATAAAATGTTTTTGTGTACAATTCATTCATAAACGTGTAATTTTTTTTGAAAAAACCATTTGTGCTTCCTTGCAGGTTTGGAGGCGGGGTCCCACAGGGGGTGCAAAGGACCTCTACTGGTTTTAAGGATCCCCGGGGAATTTTGAAGTGTAAATTATTCTGCCGCGTTGTCTGCATTGGCTGCTTGAACCACGTCAAAAAATTTTTTTCCTTGCATCAGAATGTTGCAGTACTTGGCAGAGCACGTGATAGTTTTTCCCTTTTGGGGGCAGAAAAAAAAAAGACATGTAAATGACTTCAGTTTAAACCAAAAGGTTTTTGGGGGAGAGGGTTTAAAATTTTTCTTACTCGAGGTTTGATCATGGTAGTAAACTAAAAAAAAAAAACTTTTTGGGGTTTCAAGCAATGCAGCCTTATCAAATTGGCTAACTCGAGTCTTGTGCCAGCAGTTGGCCTCGTCGGAAAATTGTAATCTCGGCAGTGTAACCTCGTCAGGATGACTGGAGTCTCCCAAAGGGGGAAAAAATGAACCTCATTTTCTTGCCAAGTGATCAGTAAGGCAATCAAAAAAAGGTGCTAGTATGGTGTCAAATATGCAACTATTGCGATAGTTCTAATGATTTTGTTCAACTATGAATGTCCCAAAATGGAATTTTTATTCAATTTTTCTAATGCTTTAATATATTTTGGGGTTTAAATGCAGTTTTGTTCTCATTTGCGATATTAATAGTTGTACTCTTTTGTTTGGCTGACTAGCTAAAAACAAGTATGTCTTGGGGATCACCACTCCTGCCTGTGTTGTTTCTTCCACCAGTGTTGATGCCCCCACCTCTGGGGCCCCTAGTGTTTGTCTTCTTCCCCTGTTGCTGCTCTTACCTGTGTCACTCCCCCCGTGTTTTACCACTATGTTGCTCCTTCTGTTACTTAAGCCATCGGTACTAGTATTATATTCAAGGGGGAAACGTTAAATCCGTAAATGTCATACACCACTTGGGGGGGAAAAGAAGCAGTCCTGCTTGGTTCGGGGAAAAGGGAGATCAGATTTTAGGGGCAAGAACCCTTCATCGGAATCGGGGAATCCGTTGAAGGGTCTTAATATATATTTTTTAAAATTTACCAAAAAGGAAAATGTTTTTTTTCCCTCAGTACCCCCTTTTTGGGGCCTAAATAAAAACCCGTCTTCCCTTCAAGGTGCCTTCATACCGATGAGGGCTCTTTTTCCAAAAAAAAGGGGCTGTCCTTTTCCTTTGGAAACCTGATCCAATCCCCATAGGCGTTAAGACCCTTATGGGTTTTGCGCTTCTCCGTTTTTTAAAACGAACCTGCCGTGGGGTGGCCTTGCACTGAGCGTCGCCATCTTTGTTTCATTAACACTGTAGTGTAACCAACCAAAAAAACAGACATATCATTTACTAATAAGTGATGAGAAACAAGCAGTCTTAGTTAAGGCTACATAATTTTAAATATGTATATGTAACGTGTCGCCCGTAACGTGTCACGTACTGAATATTAACGTGTCACGTACTGCATATGTAACGTGTCACGTACTGCATAAGTGTCACGTACTGCCAAAATAACGTGTCACGTACTGCATATGTAACGTGTCCCTTCTGCATAAGTGTCACGTACTGCAAGAAGGTACCGCACATGTAACGTAACCCCAAAGTAACGTGTCACGTACTACATATGTAACGTGTCACGTACTGCATATGTAACGTGTCACGTACTGCATATGTAACGTTCCGTCTGCAATGTAACGTTCACGTACTGCACATGTAATGTCACGTACTGCAAAGTAACGTGTCACTTTTTGCACATGTAACGGTCACGTACTTTCCAAAATAACGTGTCACGTACTGCACATGTAACGTGTCACGTACTGCATATGTAACGTGTCACGTACTGCATATGTAATGTGTCACGTACTGCATATGTAATGTGTCACGTACTGCATATGTAACGTGTCACGTACTGCATAAAATGATGCAAAATGTATCACGTACTACATATGTAACAGGTATCACGTAATACATATGCTTTTTACCATAATACATATGTAACATGTATCACACAATACATATGTATCACATTGCACAGAAAAAGAATCACGTAATACATATGTAACATGTATCTGGGAATTTCATTATTAACTAATATTTATTGACATTAAAACCCCTTTTCTTTTAATTTATTTATTACGTTATGTTAAGATAAATTTCCCCTATGGTATATAAAAGGGGAATAAATGAAAAATGTGTCGTTGACCAGGTTAAAGGGGACGTTAACCGTTCAACGGTGGGGAACCCCGGGTTAAAACGGTGTCGTTTACCAGGTTCAACAATGTCGTTAACCAGGTTCAACAATGTCGTTAACCAGGTTCAACGGTGTCATTAACCAGGTTCAAGGCGTCGTGAACCAGGTTTAACGGTATCGTTAACCAGGTTAAACCCGGGGAACTGTGTCAATAGTTTCCATGTTATTGTTTCTCAATTTGAAGGGTTACTGTTATTAAATTCATGGGGAAGATTTTAAAATCGTGTGGCTAAAAAAGAATCCCAATTGGGGGAGAGGACAATGGGGGGTTTGCCCCAAAGAGCTCTTCAGCGGCATCAAGAGAATCTCTCTTTCCAAAAGTGTATATGGGGAGGTGTAGTCATGAAGTTGGATGGTTGGCAACCCCCGGAGGGTTAGCTAGGGAAACCCCCAAGAAAGGCAGTGAGTCATCTACGGACTTTGCATTGGGGTCCTCAATCTTGTCCCCCAGGATGCCCCCCCACACCAATCCACTAACACCCAGGTACCTACTTGCATGCTAGAATGGGACAACAGGTGTAAGGAACACGCCCAATGTTTCCATCCTTACCGGGGATAGCCATGGACACTGTGTGAAGAGAGAGAGCGTTGCCTCCCAGAACATGGGCCACCTGGGGGTTAAAAAGGGTTTGAAGCCTGTGAACTACAGGAGGGACATTAAAGACTGCAGGTCACCTGTTCATAGCCAGTCAAAAATCTTCCATCCCTAAAAGGGGGGTTAAAGTGAACTCTCAGCCTATATACACTCGAAACATGCACTTTGCGATGTATATATACTGTGTCAGTGAATGAAGGATATTATTGGTTTATGACATTATTTATATTGGCCGCTGTTTTCTCCAGCGTCACCCCCCTCAATATCGTGCCGTTAAAAAAAAACTAAACTCAAAAAAATATTACTTTTTCGATGGTACTTATTATCAGGGGTGGTACGACATTATATCAAAATATGCCATGTTAACAGAGGCTCGCCTACATTAGGTAAATCATATAAAATGGACCTTGGTAATTTACATCACAGAAATGTGGCCTAGTTTCATCTGTTTGTTCTACGGTGGCTAGGATTGGAAATCAGCCCAAAATTTTTTCCCAAAATGGTTTTTTAACGCTGACATCAATTTATGGATAAATTACATTTCGTGTAGAAAATGACCTTTACATGACTATCTAGCCTAACATTTAATTTTCATGGGGGGAAAGCTAAACGTGGTTATACAGCACCCCCAGGAACAGGAGGTAATTAAGTTTGATCCGGGGAAAGGGGGGGTAGCCCTTCACCCCCAAACAGGCTTTTAACTTTTACAAAAAATTAAAAAAAATTTTATTTTGGTTGGGGGAAAACGGCTCAGAAATGGGGCCACAGTTTGGTGTAACAAATTCCTTGAAATTTGTAAATTTAAGCTTGCCCCCAAAATGGTTGGGGTTGTACCGGGTTTTAAAAAATTTAAACTGGGCATGCATCATGCATTATAAGACTTATCAACAGCCAACAGAATCCCTCAAAAAAGAAAAATAAAATACATCAAGGTGGTGAGGTGCTGTTTCTATCAGCAGGGGGGGGAGGTGCTGCTTGTATCAGCAGGGGGGGGGAGGTGCTGCTTGTATCAGAAGGGTGGTGAGGTCTGCTTGTATCAGCATGGTGGGAGGTGTTGCTTGTATCAACAAAAGGGGGGGAGGTGTTGCTTGTATCAGCATGGTGGAGAGGTGTTGTTTATCAGCAAGGGGGGGAGGTGCTGCTTGTATCAGCAAGGTGGAGAGGTGCTGCTTGTATCAGCAAAAAGGGGGGGGGTGCTGCTTGTATCAGCAAGGGTGGAGAGGTGTTGCTTGTATCAGCAAAGGTGGAGAGGGTTTTTTTAGCAAGGTGGTGAGGTGCTGCTTGTATCAGCATGGTGGAGAGGTGTTGCTTGTATCAGCAAGGTGGAGAGGTGCTGCTTGTATCAGCAAAAGGGGAGAGGTGCCGCTTGTATCAGCAAGGTGGAAGGTGCCTTGTATCAGCAAGGTGGAGAGGTTTTTGCTTGCAAAGGAAAAAGGGAAAGGTTGCTTGTAAAAGGAGGTGGGGAGGTACTGCCTTTTTTCCCAAAAGGGGGGTGCTGCTTGTATAAGGGGGAGGACTGCTTGTATCAGCAAAAGGGGGGAGGTGCTGCTTGTATAAGGTGGTGGGGGGTGCTTGTATCAGCAAGGTGGAGAGGTGCTGCTTGTATAAGGTGGTGAGGGGCTGCTTGTATCAGCAAGGTGGGAAAAGGGCTGCTTGTATCAGCAGGGGTGAGGGGGTGCTTGTATCAGCAGGGTGGTGGGTGCTGCTTGTATCAGCAGGGTGGAGAGGTGCTGCTTGGGATCAGCAAGGTGGAGGGGGGGGCTGCTTTACCAAAAGGGGGGGGGTGCCGCTTGTTAGCAGGGAGGGGTGAGGGGGTGCCGAAAAAGGGGTGAGGGACTGCTTGTATCAGCAAGGTGGGGGGGGTGCTGCCATCAGCAGGGTGGTGAGGGGGTGCTTGTATCAGCAGGGTGGTGATGTGCTGTTTTTTCGGGGGGGTGGGGGGGTGCTGCTTGTATCAGCAAGGTGGAGAGGTGCTGCTTGTATCAGCAAGGTGGTGAGGTGCTGCTTGTATCAGCAGGGGGGGGGTGAGGTGCTGCTTGTATCAGAAAGGGGGGTGTGTTTTATAAACAGGGTGGTGGGGTGTTTTTATAAAACAAGGTGGTGAGGTCCCGTTTTTCAGCAGGGGGGGAAAAGGTGCGGGGTTTTATCAGCAAGGTGGAGAGGTCCCGCTTGTATCAGCAAGGTGGTGGGGGGCCCGCTTATCAGCAGGGAGGTGGTGGGGGGCCCGTTGTATCAAAGGGGTGGAGGGGGGCTTTTAAAACAGCAGGGGGGAGGGGCTGCTTGTGTCAGCAGGGAGGTGGGGGTCCCGTTTTTGTCAGCGGGGGGGTGGGGGGCTTTTATCAGCAGAGGGGGAGGTGCTGCTTGTATCAGCAGGGAGGTGGTGAGGTGCTGCTTGTGTCAGCAGGGAGGTGGTGAGGTGCTGCTTGTGTAAACAGGAGGTGGTGAGGTGCTGTTTTGGCCCGCAGGGTGGTGAGGTGCTGCTTGTATCAGCAGGAGGTGGGGGGGCCCCTTTTTTACGGGGGGAGGTGGTGAGGTGCTGCTTGTAAAAACAGGGTGGTGAGGTGCTGCTTGTATCAGCAGGGTGGGGGGGTGCTGCTTGTGTCAGCAGGGTGGTGAGGTGCTGCTTGTGCGCAGGGTGGGGGGGTGCTGCTTTTTCAGCAGGGGGTGAGGTGCTGCTTGTGTCAGCGGGGGGGGGGTGCTGCTTGTGTCAGGGGGGAGGGGGAGGGTGCCCCCGGAAAAGCAGGGGGGGGGAGGTCCTTTGGGGTATCAAGCAGTAAAGACAGTAACAGCTTGGAAGCTGCAACATGACATGTCTCAAGGAAGAAGGCCAACACACTGTAGAGTGCCACAAGTCCCCCCTTTTTGGGGAACCCCCACCCCTCCACCATATGGACCTGGCATGGGCGAAAACCTAAACACCAACATTTTAAAATCAGGGGGGAACGCTAAACCCCCAAGGGGGCATACCGCATCCGGGGATTAGGGGGATAATATTTTTTATTCAAAAAAAGGTTAGCTCCATTTCCTGGTATCAAGAGCCCTTCACCACCCCCGGAAAGGGGGAATATATATGTCAAAACTATTAGGAATCTGTGTGATAATTTTCATGTAACCTGGAAACATTTTATGTTTTCTTTTTTTAACATAAGTTTTTTGGTCAGCAAAGTTGGAAATAAATCTTGTTTCTTAAAGGACTTTATATTACATGCTTTTAAAAAAATTTTTTTTTATGTCTAATATATATATATATATATATATATATATATATATATATATATATATATAACACCACACACACAACCGAACAGGCGGAACTCCCTTTTTTAAAAAAACTTTTCCAAAATTCTTTTACAGAATGATAGCTATTTTTTTTGTGACAATGATATAAAAAATTTTTTTTTGGGGAAAAATTGAAACCTCACCTAACCTCACTTAAACCAGCGTTTTTTTTTTTTTTTTTTTTTTTTTTTTGCTAAAATTTTTAAAATAAAAAATTTCAATTTTTTTTATTAAATTTGGCCTTTTAAAAAAATTTTTTTCAATTTTTGAAGGGGAAAAGGCCCCAAAATTAAAATTTGGCGCCCGGGGAAATTTGCCGGCTTTGCACTCTCTTTTTTCACCAGAGGATATTTTTGTTGTAAGACCTGCAACATACAGGTTAAGGAAAAATTTCCAGGCAAAAAGGAGGCGTGGTCAACGTCGGCCATTACCGCAAAACCCAATCAGCTGTATGGGCCGACGCCTCTGGGGAATTTATTCCTTTATCTATAGTTTTTAGGTACCGCAACACTACAAACTGCCGATAAAGCTCCACGAAAGATATTGAGCTAAAGATTTTATCCCCACGTGGTTTTTTTTTTGCATTGCTGAGATCGCCTGTTTGCGATTGTATTGCACTCACACACACACAAATATATATATATATATATATATATATATATATATATATATATATATATATATATATATATGCAATAAGACCCAAAAAAAAGGGGATATCACAATATAAAACAACCATAAAAAAATTTTTCCCAAAAAGCTGACGGAGGTTCTATAAGATTCCTTGTAATAAAAATAAAGTTTAAAACATAAATATAGCATTAGAACTGGCCCAAAATTCCCCAATGCTCTATTTAGTTACCCCAAAAGATTTTAACCACCCCAAATTTATTTTAAAAAAGGGTGAAAGTTGTATCAAGCAAGTCCAAGTAAAAAATCTTAATGCTTGGGTGGATTATCGGGGGAGCTTCACAGTGGGTTTGCCCGGAGGGGGGGTCTTTGTTATGGTGACTTGATTGTGAGATGTGGTCTTGCCCCTTTATATGCCTTGTTGATGTTTTGTTTTTTATATTCCTTGATAATGTGAAAAGTCATGAAAGCGCTTGGAATTTCACTATTTTTTCATAGTGATTTTTTGGGGTATCATTATATATATATATATATATATATATATATATATATATATATATATATATATATATATATATATATATATAATGCGCCCCCCGTAGTGGACTAAGGCGTCAAGACTTTAGCTAGTTTCCGGGGGGTCATTTAAATAACTGGGTTCCCCATTCCCTGATGTTATTTGTTTTAAAACCACTTGTTTCCGTGGATGAAATTTTTATTTTTTTTTCATCAAACCGGCCTATCCCACCAAGGCGGGGGGGCCCAAAAAGAAAAACGAAATTTTTTTTTAAAATTTTTTAATGTAAAAGGAGGGGTCACTGGGCCCCCTTTCCCCGGGGGATTTAAGTCTCCTCTTACGACACGCATGGCTTACGGAGGAAAAATTCTGTTCCGTGGATGTGTGTGTTTTGTATTATATATATATATATATATATATATATATATATATATATATATATATATATATATATATATATATATAACGGGGCTAAATATCAAAATATGAACTATAGTTCCCCCAGACTGAGGTAATCAGGTTTGACCCGGGGGGGAAGATAACTAAATTCCTTTTTAAACCCAAAAACCCCTTTTTTAACATCAAGGCATCCTCCTTGAAGAGACATTTTTTAATGTTAAATTACTCCTACTTTTCTGTTTTTTTTTATGAATTTACCACCACTGGGGTTGTGCTGGGGGGGGGGGGTTAAACTGTGCTGATGATGGTGACATCACAAGTGATACAGTGATGATGTTAAAACACTGATGTTTGCAGTGATATAAGAGTGCACTGGGGTTTTTTTATGGGGGATGTCCCTTCTGTGTCTAAGTCTCAGGTTGAACGCAAGAGCCTATTTTTGCCTCTCACCAACTTTTTTAAAAAAATGGTGTTTTTTTATATTTTTATCCCCCACCCCCGGTTACTAAAAATATAAAATAAACTTTAAAATGGCAAAACTGTTTCCCCAACTGAAAAAAAAAAAAATTTCTAAATCACAAAGTTAATTATGTTCCGGTCAACAATTACGCTGCACCAAAAATTTTTAAAAATCAAATAACACGATTGCAAACAAATCCGAATCGGTGGGACTCAACCCCATGGGGGGTGAGTCTTAAAAATCGTAGGCAGGACTCGCCTGAAATGGGTTCAAACCCCGTCCCGTTCTGTAATTTGATTTACCTGGAAATATTATAACATACATGGTGGTGATTAGAGCTGGAAAAAAAAACTTTATAAAGTTAGTAATGAACCATCTTAGGAAAAAAAACATTTACAGACTCTGCAGTAAAACTAATACTTTAAAAGGGGCCCCCAAAAAGTTTTGAAAAAGTTCATTATTCTCTTATGAGAGAACTTTTTTTTTTTGTTTATTTTTAGATAACCTAGCCATCCTTGCAGTGGCACAGAGGGCCCCCCAAACGATGATTATGGACGAGTCTGGTATATTCAATGTTTTGCCCGGGGAAAAATTTCCCCCCCCTAAATGTGGTGTGATTCAATACGTATTATCTATTCACCAACTCCGACTAAAGAGGGTGATCTCGCATGTGTTGGCTCAGGATTGGGAAAGGGGTAAAAGAACCAAAGTGCACTAAGGACAACTTTTTTGGGGACACTTCGGTCCTGGGGCCCCTTTTCTGAAATGTGTGGAGGTTAGGCTTTTAAAAAAAAAAGCAAAGCGAGAGCGTCCCCATCCTGAATAACAGATCCGGGGAAAGAATTATAAGTGTAAAAATGGTACATCCCCAAGAAAAAGTGTTTAACTGTCAACGGAACCCCCACAAGTTGCACAAAAGGGAAATTTTTGCCATGCTGTATAGCTACATTGTGTTTCTGTAGTGCTAATAACCGTGAATGAACCGTTTCCTAAACTCAAACGATGAAAGCAACTCGACCGAGAACCCAATTGTGGTTTTTAACAAACTAACTTGTTGTCCTCTAATTTGTTCCAACGATGTTACCCTAAGTCCAGAATGCTTTTTTAAACAAAAAAATTTTAAGTAATCTGAAGAGTAAATCCGCGAAAGACGGGCAGGTCTTGGGATGCGGCTCTCTCCCCAATCTGTTCATTGCGCTGGAAAACCCAAAAACCAGGGACCTATCAAAAGACGATGCCATTATTCTTGCTAGAGAAGCGACACAGCTAGCATTGAATGTGACGGACTACTGGGGGCGAGGAGTCAGAGCCTTGGTTATCGTTCCTACATGCATTAATTTTTCATTGAGGCGTGTTTCGGGGGGTTTTTTGCTGTTTCTCCTACAAAATTCTGTCCAGCCTCAACGGGGGGTAGGGGGGGACCCCCCGTTGACCCCGGGTTTATGGTGCTTTCCCCAAGTATTTTGGAGTTAAGAGATAACAATAGAAGTAGGAAAAAAAAAATTTGGGTTATGCCTGCAAAAGTGCCTATAATTCTGCCGTGAAAATGCAAATTTTAAACCGGTGAGCATCCACGTACCACGCTATCCACTATCCATCATAGGATTTAGAGTCATCAGCGTACACAGTAGTAAAAATGAGTGCAACTGAAAATGAT
>WNWK01017750.1:0-41668 GCA_009830355.1 Cherax destructor
CCGAAAACGAATTTACTCCCTTAAGAAATAATGTCAAGTAGGTTAGTCCATTTCAGACCCCAAAAATACACTTACAAAAGCATTTAAATATTATACTTACATAATTGTACGATTTCCGGTTTTCGTTATTGGGGTCCACTGTAATTGTTCGAGTTTGAGGTGCACAAAACCGGGGGTCCATTTAAAGTGGTATTTAAAAGGAAAGAATTAATTTCAGAAGCTTTTCAAAAGGCCGATCCCAAACAAATTTGTTCCAAAAGGAATAATGTGAATTAGATTAATCTGCTTTAGACCCCAAAAATACACTTACAAAAGCACTTACAGAAATACACTTACATAATTGTTCGAGTTGGGAGCTGCCTATGTCAGGTCCCACTGCATATGGAGTAAAAGCATCACAATTGTTGCCACAGATGGTCATATATTGTTAAATTCCCCCTTTTTTTTTTATTTTTTATCCTGTGGACAAGTTTAAGATTGGGGATCTGGACCTCAGAGGGTTAAATTGTGCTTACAAGAAAATTAAGTGACAAATCTGGATACTAAACTACTTGAGGAATTGTTTATTGAATAACATTACATGCTCATTACCAAATATTTTTGACTTGCATGAAATTTTAAATAATTTAAAAAAAGCACCTTCGGCGCATTCACCATGAAAATTATAAAAAAAAAATTTCATTTAAGAAACAGTTAGTGTAATTTTTTTTTAGAGTTTCTCTATAATAAATGAGAGATTATAATGAAAAATACTATTGTCTTGACTAAATGACCTTTTTTTATAAATTTAGTATAACATTTCAGATACATGATTATAATCCAGTCAGCAAAAAAAATGCAAGTGCATTCAGTGTCTAAATTATTTTTCAGATGAATCCCTGACAGTGCATGGAACTTCCTTCAGGAGAAAAAATTGATCAGTGTTGTGTGTTTGAAATTTTAAAACTAAATCATATCTAATAAAACACATGAGAGTTCATTCTCAAGAAAAACCTTTTAATGTTCTGTGTGTCCTAAAAACTTTTCACAGAAAGCCAACTTAATAACGCACTTGGGAAAATTCATTCTGGAGAAAACCATATAAATGCTCAGATGGAAAAGACTTTTACCAAAATCTTTTTAATGCATCACATGAGAGTTCATTCTGGGGAAAACCTACAAGTGTTCAGAATGTCTAAAAAGGGTTTTTTATTTAAATACATCTATTAAGAAAACAAGAATTCATTCACAAGAAAACCATACGGCTCCGAGGTCTAAAAATTTTTTCAAAAAAAATAAACTTTAAAAACACACATGATAGTTCATTCTGGAGAGAAAAATACAAGTGTTTAGAGGCCCCAAAAAACTTTTTACGCTTCACTAATGCATCACATGAGAACTCATTCAGGAGAAAAACCATTTAAATGTTTGGGGGCAAACGAATTTTTAAAAAAATCAAATCTAGTACAAAAAATGAGAATTCATTCACAAGAAAATGCATCAGTGTACAGCGTGTCTAAAAGATTTTTCACTAAAATCACAGCAGTAACTCATATGAGAGTTCATTCGGGGAAAAAAAATTTTCAGTGTTCAGAGGTTTAAAAGATTTTTCAAGAAAATCAAATTAGTACGACACCCCGAAAGTTCATTCAGTAAAGTAACCATAACATTGTTAACCATAATATTCCCAATTGCATTGTCTTCTGGTTTTGTGGAACCCAAAGCCTTTAATGATCGTTTTCGGTTTTCACATGTCACCCTAATCATGGGAGACTCTTTGATTAAATTCTTGAGCAAACAGATTGTTGAAAAAGGGGAAAAGAATTTATGTACAAAGGGATATTTTAAAAGGAAATTAAATTTCACGAGTGGCTTCAGACTGAAGGGGTTTACCGGGGGCAAAATGATTCCTTTAATAAATGTCCTGAACCCCAAAAAGGGTTTTTTTTTCACAAACAGATTGTTGTTTTTGGCTGGCAGTCAGTATGTTGTAAAAGCTTTTTTAAAGGGAAAGTTGAAGTGACTTCTTAATTTTCCTTTTGAAGACATTGTAATTTTCAATTCATGGTATTTAAAAGGGGCACTTGAGGTATCATACCAAGAAGTTCACTTTTTTCCATCCACCCTTTTTTGTTGGTCTATTTTACCTCATCTGTAGAGCCATTCCCCGGAGTAGTTTTTTCAGCACTTTAAAAGGGCCCCAAAAAATTTGAAATTCATTACCTGTGATTGCCAAAAAAACCCCTCCCCGTACCTCAATTCAAAGCGCTGCAAAACCACCTCCCCCAAAAAACCTAAGTGCAAAATATTTAACAATCAACAAAGTTGATTAATCACTTAAATGAAAAAACCTGTTAAATAATGCATACAGAGCTAACTCTGTTTCATAGCATTAAAAAAATAAAAATAATCCACCCCTCTTGTACTCTGTGTAACTTATCTAATGAACATATAAACTGTACTTTGCAACACAACTAATTGTTTTAATTTGTGATCTGTTTTTAATTGCATTGCTGCAATTAACAAATTATTATGTTCAACTTATACGTATTCAAATTTCACAACCAAAATACACAATTATACAGTGGTACCTCGATTTTACGATTTTTTTTTTCATTCCAGAATGCTGTCTGTCCATTACCAAACGAATTTATCCCCCAAGAAATGTTGTAAAATAGACAAAATTCCTTTTAGCCCCCCCAAAATTACATTTTTACAAAAGCATTTAAAAATAAACTTACATAAAAGGGTGAGTTTGGGGACCATCGTGGTGGGGGGTACCACTGTACATTTTGAAAAATTATCAACCAAAATTTTTTACCATGTACTCTACTGTTAATTATTTTTAAGAAGGCCCACAATCCCTTGGCATATTAAGGGCTTTTGGCATGGACACCTCAGGTATATGTAGTACCTAGAACTATGTAGTACAACCTTGTTTTTCATGTCAAAAAAAAAATATTATTATTATTATTATCATAGAGTTCCCGGGAAGGGAACATTTTGGGAGAGTGATGTAGTGGAGGCAGGATCCAAATTAGCTTTGGGAAGTACGATAAAGCTCATGGAACGGGGAGAGAGTGGATCTAGTAGCATCAGCAAAGAGGTGGGACCAGAAGTTGGGGAATTGACCCCTTTGAAACCACAAATAAAGAACAGCCACCATTACAGATTTAACTGAGTAAGAGTCTGCTTCTGGGAACAGTGCAGGTCCATTTCCCAAAAAGCTGTGGGGGTGATTCTGGGAGGGTTAATGAACATAATATTGCATTTCTAGAAATCCAAAAAATTTGGGAGATTTAAAATTAACAAATTTCAAACAGCTGAAAGCAAAATGTTGCAAATTTATGCTTGGAATATCTGTAGGCATGGAATATCTGGGAAAGCAACTGGGATGTTTAATTTTTGAGCACCCAAAAATGCAAGACCTGTCCAAAGAAGTGTGTCGTTCTATCTCTTGCAAACTTTTTCACACTAGAATGTGTAAACGGGGTCCAAAAAAAAGGAATAGCGGGAAAAAGTGGGTGGGGAGGATTTTTAAATTTTTTTAAAGTCCAAACTAGGTCAGGTTGAATTACAGGGGGACCCTCGACTAACGATCTTAATCCGTTCCAGGAGCTAGCCCTTTTACACAAAAAAATCGTTATTCAAACCTTTTTTTCCCCATTAGAAATAATGAAAATACAATTAATCCGTTCCAGACACCCAAAAAATATTCAAAAAAAATCTTTTTTTTAAAGAATAACAAATTTTTTAATACAGAAAACACACACAAATACTACATACAATATTAAATTTATAAATAAATATTGAAATAAACATTTAAAATAACATTTACTTACCTTTATTAAGAAACTTGCTGGCATCCCCGGGAAAATAGAGAGGAGGGGACGGAGGCTTAGTGTTTGGAAGGGGAATCCCCCCCATAAAGACTTCAGGTAACAAGTCCTTATCTGGGGTTACTTCCCCTTTTTTTTTTAATGCCACTAGGAAGTTTTTAGAGTCACTGGATCCCTGCCTCGTGAAATAACTGTCCACAGTCCTCTGTTTCTGGCAATTTTTAAAACTTTCCTGAAGTGCAACATGGCTCTGTCACTGAAGTGGTTGCACAGATGGCTCATTTCAGCTTGCTCAGGGGGGTGTTTTTCAACAAAAATTTTTACATCGTTCCAATTGGAACAAATTTTTAAGTACTGAAGAAGGCACCTCCTTTTTCTTTCTCTCTCCCCCCCCTCCTGTGAAGCAATAACCCCAGCTCTGGTATGAGGCTGTTCCAGTTCCAGCTCTTACAGCTCTTCAGTTGTTAGCTCCACCCCGTGCTCCTCCAAAAAATCTTCCACATCCTCCCCCTCACCTCCAACCCCAGGCTGTTCCCCCAATGCCACAATATCTTCCACAACAGGCACAGGGTCGGCAGGGTCAGGGTCAGCCCCAAATCCTTTCCCAAAAACCCTCTTTTTTAACACAATCCGGCCACAGTGGTCTCCAAAGAGTTCAAAGTCCTGGAAGTTACCCCTCCCAAGCCTTCCTATAAGGCCTTTTGAGGGAGATATTGAAGGGTCTTTCCAGAACTCTCATAGGGTCAATGCAGGCCCCGAGGTCACATCAAAAACACCCTGAAACACTACTTTTTGGGGTACAGTTTCTTGAAGTTTGCAATGACCTGCTGGTCCATGGGCTGATGAGAGGAGGGTTAAAAGGGGGCAAGAACTTCACTCTGATGAAATTGAAGTTGTCAGCCTACAACTCTTCCAAGTTGTGAGGATGAGCAGGAGCATTGGGGCCAGTACCAGGAGGCACTTGGGGTCCCAATTTCTTTTTTTCCCGGAGGTATTTCTTCACAAATAGGGCCAAAAAACCCAGTCAACCATTCCATGAAAAAATCCTTATTGACCCATGCATTAGTGTTTTAAACCCTTTCCCAAAGCACACACAAATAATTCCTGTTAACATTGTGTTTCTTGAAGGCTCTGGGATTTTTTAGTGATACACCAGTAATGGCTTCAATTTTTTTAAAACACCACTGGCATTAGCCCCATCATAAGAGTTAGCCTGTCTTTCATAGGGGTTTTTGTCCTGGCAGTTTTTCCTCCTGAGTAAGAAGGCCGGGTTTGGGGATTTTTCCAAAACAGGCCTGTTTCATCACAATTAAACACTTGTTGGGGGAGGAATTCTTCAGCCTCTACGAACCCCTTTTAAAATTTACTCACAAACTTTTTAGCTGCACGTTTGTCTGAGCTGGCTGCCTCACCCCCATGCCTCACAACATTGGGATGCCACTATGTTTCTTAAACCTCTCAAACCAGCCTCTGCTGGCTTTAAAATCACCCCCTTTACCACTGGTTGCAGGCATTGTCTTGACAAGATTCTGCGGCAACTGCCTTGGGCCTTTTCACAAATTATCGCCATGGAAATACTATCACCCGCTAACTGTTTTTGATTGATCCACACCACAATAATTTCTCAATCATCCACTGTTTTCGGGGTCTATTTTTCGTAAACATATCAACCACTTTGCAACATTAACTTCCTTGATTTCTTTTCTCTTTGCCAGGATAGGGTGATAGTGATTGTTTTTTTTCCCTACATCCTGGGAAAACTCACCCCACACGTACGCCACTCAAAATTTTTCAACAATTTTTTCTTCAGTTCGATGGGTTCCTCACTTTTACCACAGGGGTGCCACTAGGAAGCTTCTTTGGGCCCATGGTGACTTATTTAAAAGTGACAATCACTAAACCACCAAAAAAAAACAACAAAAATGAAAGTTTGAAATAGCGCCGCTGGGTATTGTTCACTGGAAAAACCCCGAAACTGCTGTCCCGGGGGGGCGCGCAAGCGCAGGGCAGGACAGGTCTGGTCCCCCCTTTCTACCCGAGTAAATATCGCTACACGAGAAAATATTGACCGTAAAAAGCAATCGTTTCCCGAACAAATGTTTTTTGGAATGACGTTGCTCAGGGTTCCACTGAACCCGTATATAAAACCCAAACACCTCACCCGCATACACCTTTTTTAAATTTAAAATTTAAAAAAAACACAAAAAAAAAATTGTTAAACAGAAATGGATTGGATATTTACAGACTTGATGGGAGCCGAAAGTCAAGTGACTGTCAGCTGGTCGGAGGGACGATTTCCCAACCCCCACTGGGGGGAAAAAAGGAAAGGGGGGGGGTGGAGTAGTGGTAATGATGCACCCCTTTTAAAAACCAGCATACCCCCAACAAACTACCACCCCCCTCTTTCCCTTTTTTTTCCCTTTTCTAATGAATTTTTTCCCCGACAATCTCAGCCCAAACTACACCCCGAGCCTGATGGCACCCCTATATCTGTATGCTGCAACACTTACCTTACAGTTCTCATGTATTTTTTATTTTTTTTAGTCTTGTTTGGTCTAAAAGGGGGTTTTTCCTTTTTAGGGGGCCCCAAATTTTTTAAAAAAAGGGGTATTTTGGGGCCTTACATCCCCACTACAAACCCAATGCTTTTACTAGTGCAATTTGTAATTTTTGGGGGAAAACCTAGTTAGCAAACATTTAGTATAATATTTGGAAACCCTAATTTTTTTTTTCCCCCAGTCATTTTGAATTTTGTGGGGGCCTTTTTTGGAAATTTTTTAAACTGTTTAAAATACCTGTGTTCTTAATGTTTTTTCCCAATAAGCATTTGGTTATTGCAGTCTTTTTTTTTTTTTTTGGGAAAAACCCCTTTTAGAACCCCCCAAATTAAAATTATCTTAGTCTAGATTCTTTTTCCGAGTCTAGACTAAATATTATAATGGGTCAATTTTTCTGTTTTTCCTTTTAAGGGGGTTTTTGAGGGAAAGCATTTTTTAATTTTAAGTTAAAATTTTTTTTTCCCCTTCTTATCCAGGCTAAAGGTGCCCCTTGTGTTCTTAGCCCCTTTTTTTTTCCCCCTGCTTGTATTAAATGACCTTCCCCTTTTCTTCCCCCAGGTATTTGGTTGTTTTTATTATTAACTTGGCTATAGCTTTTACAGGGGGGAAAATTTTTTTTTAGGCTGCCTCTCCACGGGGTGCTTTGACCCTTTTTTCCCCCTTGGCCACTTCTAAAGGGTTTTTAAAAATTTTCTGTTACAAAAAGGACAGATTACTAAACAAAACAAATTACTTTCCTTATACTGTTCATAAGTCAGGGGTTTTCCAATTTTTAAGGATATGGAAAAATTTTTTAAATCTCCTGCTTTCATCGAATTTAAAGTAACACATCCTTCCTAAAAACGGCTTCCCCCAGCTGCCTAAACCTCCTTAAAACCTTAGCCCGCCCATCTTTTTTGGGGGGGTGGTGAGACCAAACCCTTTTTATTTTAATTCTTCCTTAGTCTTTTCTTAATTAAAACAACGTAAAACTAATTGTGTTCTGAAACCCCCTTCCCCTTTCTCTTTCAAAGGATCTGATTCATCATTGTTCTTAGCCTTTTTTCCTTTCCTTCTTTTGGGGGTTTTTTTTTGAGGGGGGCGTTTCCCTTTTTTTTTAAAATCAGCACAATGCCTATTGTCTTCATTATTTTGTCTGCTCTCATGACTTCTGATCCTTCAAATAGAAAGTTATGACTTTGTAGGGGCTTCCTTGTTTAACCCTTTCAGGGGGGGCCCCCATTTTTAACTCTCTAGGGTCAAAAAAAATTTTGGGAAAAAAAAAAAAAAAAAATTTTAGAAATAGAGAATTTTTTTCCCCTCATAAAGCCCCCAAAAAAGATGAAATTTGATGGAAAACTAACAGAATTATGCTTTGGGTTGGGGTATCCAAACTTTTTTTCGCATGGGATTTCCCCCTTTGGCCCTTTTTCGGCAAATTTCCCCAAAGTTTCCCGTCTCAAAAAATTTTGCTTTTTTTCCCAAAATTTCATTTGTTCCCATCAATTGAGTATGAAACCCAATTTAGTTTCCTCCCCAAAAGGGGGCAGAAATTGGCAATTTGGGGCCCTTTCTCAAATTTTTAAAAAAGCCCCAAATTTTTTAAAAAGGGGGGGAATAAACAAAAAAACACCTGGGATAAATAAATTTTTTTTCATTAGTCATTCCCGGGGCCCTTTTTTAAAATTTTTTTTTTTTTCCATTTTTAATTTTATTCTCAAAAAAAAAAAAGATTTCTTTTTGTTTTGCATCATTTAAAAAATGGTATAAAAAACAGGTACTTGTGCAAAAATATTAGACTCCCCGTTTATGTGTTTTGGGTGCATGGCGTGATTTTTTTACTCTTGAACACCCGGAAAAATTCCCAACATTTTGCCCACTTTGCGCTCAAATTTATAGGGACTTTCATCGAGAAACCAATCAAAATTATCTCTATTTCTGTAATATATCTTCCCTTCCCATCGACTGAGACCAAGAAAACGAGAATATAACCTAAATCCATACAAAATAGACTGAAAAAATCGCTTTTTTAAAACCCCAAAAACACGGTCAATTTTTTTTTCCCCATTATACTTTTCTGCAGGTTTTTTTTTACTGCACCCCTGACTGCACAAAAACCCCTTCTTCACATCAAAAGGGCCCACCAGCCTGTTTCTCCGATCTGGGGCGCTAGAATTTAGGCATACAAAGTCAAACCCCCGGGTTTGGGAAAAAATTTCTAATTTCGTCAAAAACCCTGAAAGGGTTTTGCCCCCTATTAACTATTCCCCCTTTTTTTCCCCCCATAAGCTCTCTTTTATTTTTCCAATTTTGGGGCCCCTTTTTTTTATATTAATCCTGCATATTTTTATCTTTCCCCTTTTTTTGAACCCCTTTAAAATTTTTTCCTCTTCCCCCCTTTTCCCTTTTTGAAAGCTAAAATTTTTAGTATAAATTCATGCGGCTCTTTAACCCTTTCCCCTTATTTAAAAATGTTTAGAATTTTTGACAGAGAAAAAAAAGGCCCCCAAAAGGGGGGAAAATGGGGCTTTTTTTTGGCCTTTTTGACCCAAAACCCCGGAGAGAAAAAATTTTCTACAATAAAATGTCACATAGTTTCACTTGTGTCCTTTAACCTTTTTATTCTATAATTTGCAGTTACATGATTTTTTTACTCGATGTTTTTGGGATGCTGCTTTTCCACAAAATTGTATGAGATCATTTACGGACCCACCAATATTTTAAAAAAAGGTTTTTATTCTCAGCCATCATAGATTCTTTCTATCCGTTGTCATTCAAAATACAGTGGCCCCCTTTTGCCGTGCAAAAGGTAAAACAATTTCCATTTTTCTGGTAAATTTTTTCCCCCGGGTTTGTACATCTGCCAAAAGCCCATCAGACGCATCCACCTTTTTGGGAGAAACCACTCATCCCCCAAAAAAAAAAATCCCCAAACAACCTCATTATTTACCTTAAAATATGTTTTTTTAAAAAAGCTGCACATGAGCTGTCACCCATTATTGCAACAATTTTTAAAAAACCGAGATCCTCAACTTTCCCCATCCTCTCAAGACAGAAAGGGGTTTCCCCCTGATCCAAAAAGGAGGTGACCCAATTGACAAACGACTATAGACCAATATCAAACTTCCCACCAAAATATTAAAAAAATAATACACAAACGTATATCTTGACAGACACCATTGTATGCAAATGGAGTCAACTCTACTACCCACCGGCTGGGGCCCCCAGGGTAGGCCCTGGCCCCCCCCTTTCTTTCTCATAAAATATCCCTAATGCATCCCAACTCCTTAAACCAGTTCTTTTGCAGATGACACTATTATGTTTCTTCCATTAAAACCCCAGCTTCTTAGAAACATTGTAAACAAGGGGCCTAAAATTTTCAGTGGTACCGAGTTACGATTTTTTCGTTCGAAATGCTTTAAATGCCATTCCCAAAAACAATTTATCCCCTTTAAATAATGAAAATAGACTATCCTTTTCCCCCCAAAAAAATCCCTAAAAAAATTTTAAAAAAAATAAACTTACAAAAAAGGGCTTTTTGGGGGCCTTAACCGGGTACCACTGTACTTGGGATCCCCAAAAAAATTTCTCAACATAGACAAAACATACTTCACTGTTTGGAACACAGCCAAATATCCGAATATATCGATAAATGGTTCCCCTTTCAAATACACTGGGGATAAATTTTGGTTTTTCCTTTGACTGTAATTTTAAAATTTCATTCCCACATCCAACACAAGTCAAGAAAATTTCCGATCAGTAGGAACCCTTTTCCCCAAAAAATGATACTATGTACCACAAACGACACTCCTTCCCTATCGTACCACTCTTTTTTCCCTTTCCCCCTATTATTTTGCCTGGGGTCAACCCAGCCAACCACCTTAAACCTTTAAAAACCCCCAAAAAAATGCGGGGATGATTCCAGCTCCAAACAAGCCCCCCCACCACTTTTCAAAAACTGAACTTGCTAAATATACAAAAAACACTCGTATTATTGTCCCTAATACAGAACATTAAATTCCCTATAACCCTCCATTAATTTTTCCCCGACAGTTACAACAGAATGCCCGTCCAATACAAGGATAAAGGGACTCTTCAAACCCGTGTCAGTCTCGCACTATGTAAAAAAGTATGCAAAAAGGGGCCCATGATCTGGAACTTCTCCTAAACGGTAAAGGTCCCCTCTTTTAAATTTGGACTTTGCAAAAAAACATCTTTTATCAATATTAACAAAATAAACCAAAAAATCTGCTAATTGTTTTATTTGTTCCTCTGGCAATTTGCCAATCCATGAAATATTTCTGCCTGTACCATTACTTAAAATTTTTTTTTTTATGTCAACTTCAAGATAATTTACAGTGGACCCCTTTTTTGATTTTTTTTTCCGAATGCTGTTCGGGCCCTTACAAACAATTTTTTCCCCCAAAAAATAATGTAAAGTAGACTAGTTTTTTTGACCCCCAAAAAAAAACTTACAAAAAAATTTAAAAAAAACACTTACATAAAAAGGGAGTTTGAGCAGGCAAAAACCCCGGGGCCCTGTACTTATAAACCCCCCATTGACTACCTTGCATTTATAAGTTTAAATAAGATTGTAAAACAGTTAACCACTATTTCTTGTCTAGCTCAATAGTTATATGCAGTAGACCCCTGAGTAAAGGTCCACCAAAAGGTTTTTCTGTAAAAGGGTTTTTTTTCGGCAAATTTGTCTCATGGGGTCCGTCCGACCTGTCCGCCGCCTGGCTTGCCCCCGGGGCCGTCTGGCGTTGTTTACCGGGAACAAAAAACACGCTCTTTCAAACATTTCACAATAAATTTTTTGTTTATTGCTGGTTTATGATTTCACTGTGAAATAAGTCACCAGGGCCAAAAAAGCTTACAAGTCGATAAAAATATAGCACCACCAGTGATAAAGTGTAGCATTAACAGTGTAGCAATGGAAATAAGTCACTGTCTTTTTTTTGGGTTATAGGGTTTCACATTGCTGCTATGTATATAATCTATGTATAACGGTTTGTATATACTTGAATGATTTTTAAAAGTTAAACGTTAATCGATGAAAATGACGAAAAAACTTTAAATTCCAATGTTTGAGGAATAGATAGGGACACTGAAAAGGGTGCCGTCTTTGCCCCATCCCAAGGTAAATGTAAATTTTCTTTTTTAAAGTGTGAATTTTTTTATTTATAAATTAAATAAATATTTCTTATTTATAAATTATGCACATTGTTTTTGATAGTGGGGGTTTTTGAAACCCAACCCCCCCCTTTTTGGTCATCCCTTAAAACAACACAACACCCCAAAGCCCTTGATTAATACTTTTTTTCATTCTAGAGTTTATATCATGTTTCATGTTATTAATATTGTTTATTTTATATTGTAAATTTTGCTAGATAAATAAGCTGTAGAGTTGATATTATTGCTATTGAAGGACTTTTTTGTCCTGCCTCCAAAAAAATCTCATCCCCCAAAAAAGTCTTTTTTAAAAAAGGTAAAATTTTAACTTTTCATTTGTCCATTATAATTAGTGCTTTATATTTATTTCTCATTGTTTTCTTATGTAAAACTATAGTAGTATTTATTCTTTAAAAAATTAATTTTTGGTAAAATTTTTGGTGGAAACGGTTAATTGATTTACTACTTTTTTCTTATGGAAAAAGGTTTTGAATAAAAATTTTTGTGTTGAGGTCTAGCTCCTGGAACGGATTAAGATCGTTGGGCCCCGGGCCCACTGTACTTTTATCTTGTCAAAGTTTAAAACAGTGGACCCCGGTGTTGGGTCCTGCCCAAACCCCGCAGTTTTATGTAAGTGTATTTTTTAAATGCTTTGTAAGTGTATTTTTGGGGTCTAAAAGGACTAGTCTACTTTACATTATTCCTTATGGAATAAATTCGTTTGGTAATGGCACTTGAACAGCATTCTGAGCGAGAAAATCACGAAAACTGGGGTCCACTGTAGTTACTATGTAATAGGATTAGTCCGCCTGAAGTGCCCCGGCATGATAGTGGCTTTCTTTGTACTTTAGCAAAACAAAATTGTAATTACACATTGTATCATTTACAAAAAATAAACCTTTATCTTTATCTAGTACAGCCTTTCCTCACTTAACGACGGAGTTCCGTTCCTAAGACCATGTCTGTAAACGAATTCCGTCACTAAGTGAGGAGCATACTATAATGGTACAGTGGACTCCTGAGTTACGAGCACCTCGAAATCGTATAATTATGTAAGTGAATATTGTAAGTGCGTTTGTAAGGCATTTTTGGGGGTCTGAAATGGACAACCTACTTGACATTATTCCTTAAGGGAGAAAATTCATTCGGTAATGGCACTGAGCAGCCTTCTGGAATGAATTATGCTCGTAACTGGGGTCCACTGTAGTAGGTTTGTGTCAACCATCTTTGATATTGTTTTAATATCACCTTTGCACCATTTATAATATTTCTGGTATATTTTTAAATGTTTATGCAGTAATGTACTGTATACAGCCTCTCCTCACTTACTGATGTACTCATTTACTGACAACTTTGGTTCTGACGGGCTCTCCGAAATGTAAAAAAAAAAAAATTGTGCCTATGAGAACTTGGGTCACTCATCTCAATCTCCTTCTTACAGCCACTCAATACACTAGCTTTTAAAGTCTTCAAGACTACATATTTGTACAAATTTGATTTTGATTGTGCAGTGCAGCAGCACTTGTATAGGTTTCATAGCTGACATTTAAAGCACTCAGAACAATTGTTTATTACAAGAAATAAATCTTATCTTTATTATTATTATTATTATTATTTTATTATCACCATCAACATACAGTGGACCGCAGAGTATCGTAATTAATCCATTACAGGAGCTATTACTTAACATGAAGATTCAAATTCGAACCCTTATTTCCATAAGAACTAATGTAAATACAATTAATCGTTCCACAAAAAAATATTCACATACTAAATAATAAAAACAATATACAGTGGACCCCGAGTATCGTAATTAATCTGTTCCAGGAGCTAGCTTAACACGAAGTTTAATCGAACCATTATTTCCCATAAGAAATAATGTAAATACAATTAATCCGTTCCACAAAAAAATATTCACATACTAAATTAAAAACAATATACATATACAGTGGTACCTCGACTTACGATATTTTTTCATTCCAGAATGCTGTTCAAGTGCCATTACCAAACGAATTTATCTCCTTAAGAAATGTTGTAAAATAGACTAGTCCTTTTAGACCCCCAAAATTACACTTACAAAAGCATTTAAAAAAATAAACTTACATAAAAGGGTGAGTTTGGGGACCATCGTAAAGCGGGGGTACCACTGTATATATATACATTTACTTACCTTTATTGAAGAGTTGCAGGCATCTGGAAGGTAGAGTTGCTGATAGGGCAGGGAGTTAGTGGTTGGAAGGGAATCCCCTCCAAAAGGACTTCAGGTAACAAGTCCCTCTCTGGGGTTACTTCCCTTCTTGGTCTTTTAATGCCACTAGGACCAGCTTGAGAGTCACCAGATCCCTGCCTGGTAAAGTAACTGTCCAGAGTCCTCTGTTTCTGGCGACCCTTCAACACTTTCCTAAAGTGCGACATGGCTCTGTCACTGAAGTGGGCGCACAGAAGGCTCATTTCAGCTTGCTCAGGGTGGTGTCTTTCAACAAATGTCTGCAACTCATTCCACTTTGTACACATCTCCTTAAACACTGAAGAGGGCACCTCCTTCTGTCTCTCACCCTCCTCCTTTGAAGCAATAACCTCAGCTGTGGTCTGTTGCTGTTCCAGATGAAGCTCTTGCAGCTCTTCAGTTGTTAGCTCTACCCTGTGCTCCTCCACCAACTCTTCCACATCCTCACCACTCACCTCCAACCCCAGGCTGTTCCCCAATGCCACAATAGAGTCCACAACAGGCGCAGGGTCGTCAGGGTCAAGGTCAGGGTCAGCCTCAAATCCTTCAAAATCCCTCTGTTGGACACAACCTGGCCACTCCCTCCCAAGCCTTACCTATAAGGCCTATGCAATGCACAATGTTGAAGTGATCTTTCCAGAACTCTCTTAGGGTCAACTCAGTGTCCGAGGTCACTTCAAAGCACTTTTCAAACAGTGCTTTGGTGTACAAGTTTCTTGAAGTTGGAAATGACCTGCTGGTCCATGGGCTGGAGGAGAGGAGTGGTGTTAGGAGGCAAGAACTTCACTCTGATGAAATTAAACTTGTCAGACAAACACTCTTGAAGTTGTGAGGGTGAGCAGGAGCATTGTCCAGTATCAGGAGGCACTTGAGTGGCAATTTCTTTTCCAAGAGGTATTTCTTCACAGTAGGGCCAAACACTCCAGTCACCCATTCCTTGAAAATCTCCGTAGTGACCCATGCCTTGGTGTTAGCCTTCCAATGACACACAAATTATTCTTGTCAACACTGTATTCTTGAAGGGTCTGGGATTTTCATAGTGATACACCAGTAAAGGCTTCACTTTAAAATCACCACTGGCATTGGCACACATCATAAGAGTTAGCCTTTCTTTCATAGGCTTGTGTCCTGGCTGTGCCTTTTCTCCCGAGTAATGTAGGTCCTGTTGGGCATTTTCTTCCATAACAGGCCTGTTTCATCACAGTTAAACACTTGTTGGGGAGGAATTGTTCAGCCTCTACGAACCCCTGGAATTCATGCACAAATTTTCAGCTGCACATTTGTCTGAGCTGGCTGCCTCACCATGTCTCACAACACTGTGTATGCCACTACGTTTCTTAAACCTGTCAAACCAGCCTTTGCTGGCTTTAAAATCACTTGCCTCACCACTGGTTGCAGGCATTGTCTTGACAAGATCTGCGTGCAACTTCCTTGCCTTTTCACAAATTATCGCCATGGATATACTATCACCCGCTCTCTGTTTTTCATGGATCCACACCAACAACAACTTCTCAACCCCATCCACTCTTTTCGATCTATTTTTCGTTAACATATCAACCCCTTTTACAACATTAGCTTCCTTGATCTCATTTCTCTTTGCCAGGATAGAGCTGATAGTAGATGGGGTTTTGTTGTACATCCTGGCAAGATCACTCAGACGTACGCCACTCTCATATTTATCTATAATAATCTCTTTCTTCAGTTCGATGGTGTTCCTCACTTTCTTTACCACAGGGGTGCCACTAGGAAGCTTCTTTGGACCCATGGTGACTTATTTCACAGTGACAATCACTAAACTACCAAAAAAGACACCAAATGTAGTGTGAATGTTTGAAAGAGCGCACTAGGTAATGTTCTCTCAATGGTAAACAACGCTTCACTGGTGGCGTCCTGCGTCCCGCGCAGGCGCGGAGCAGGCGGAAAGGTCTAATACTTTATGAAACACAAGCCATTTTACGATTCTCGAAATCGAAAAAAGTTTGCGAAACACGATGTTTACGAAATAAGAACCTTACGAAACTCGGGGGTCCACTGTACAGTGGTACCTCGGTTAACGATGGTCCCCAAACTCACCCTTTTATGTAAGTTTATTTTTTTAAATGCTTTTGTAAGTGTATTTTTGGGGGGTCTAAAAGGACTAGTCTATTTTACATTATTCCTAATGGGGATAAATTCGTTTGGTAATGGCACTTGAAGAGCATTCTGGAATGAAAAATATCGTTAACCGAGGTACCACTGTATATATATACATTTACTTACCTTTATTGAAGAGTTGCATGCCTGCTACACCCTGCATGCCTGCTACACTCCCTGCATGAATGCTACACTCCCTGCATGAATGCTACACTCCCTGCATGAATGCTACACTCCCTGCATGAATGCTACACTCCTGCATGCCTGCTACACTCCCTGCATGAAAGGTACACTCCCTGCATGGATGCTACACTCTCTGCATGAATGCTACACTCCTGCATGCCTGCTACACTCCCTGCATGCCTGCTCACTCCCTGCATGCCTGCTACCTCCCTGCATGCCTGTTACACTCCCTGCATGCCTGCTACACTCCCTGCATGAATGCTACACTCCCTGCATGAATGCTACACTCCCTGCATGAATGCTACACTCCCTGCATGCCTGCTACACTCCCTGCATGTCTGCTACACTCCCTGCATGAATGCTACACTCCCTGCATGGATGCTACACACTTTGCATGAATGCTACATCTTGCATGAATGCTACACTCCCTGCATGCCTGATACACTCCCTGCATGCCTGCTACACTCCTGCATGAATGCTACACTCCCTGCATGAATGCTACACTCCCTGCATGAATGCTACACACCCTGCATGCCTGCTACACTCCCTGCATGCATGCTACACTCCCTGCATGAATGCTACACTCCCTGCATGAATGCTACACTCCCTGCATGAATGCTACTCTCCTTGCATGCCTGCTACACTCTCTGCATGAATGCTACACTCCCTGCATGAATGCTACACTCCCTGCATGGATGCTACACTCTCTGCATGAATGCTACACTCCCTGCATGCCTGCTACCACTGGGGTGCCACTAGGAAGCCTCTTTGGACCCATGGTAACTTATTTCACAGTGACAATCACTAAACCACCAAAAAAGACACCAAATGTATTGTGAATGTTTGAAAGAGCGCGCTGGGTAATGTTCTCTCAATGGTAAACGACGCTTCACTGGCGGGCGTCCTGCATCCTGCGCAGGCGCGGAGCAGGCAGACAGGTCTAATATGTTACGAAACACGAGTCTGTTTATGATACTACATGAAATCGAAAAGAGTTTACAAAACACGATTTTTACGATATATGAGCCTTAGGATACTCGGGGGTCCACTGTACCTTGATCACTGAGTTTAATCATTTTTTAATTAAGCTGCCACAAGAGAGACAGAATGTAAAAACACAAACGAACAGACCAGCTGATCCCTTGACTGTGTACTTCTTTTGTACTTCTTCCATTTTCCTCTTGTTTTTTCTCTATCTTGTACTATGGGGTGGACAATAGACATGCAGCAGCACTTGGAAGAGGAAAAACAAGAGGAAAATGGAAATGTCATACGTATTTCGTATAGGTTTGGTAGCTGATTGTTGTTATTATTATTATTATTATTATTATTATTATTATTATTATTATTTTTAAATTATTATTATTATTATTATTATTAATTATTGATTATTATTATTATTATTATTATTATTATTATTATTATTATTATTACTACTACATTCTCTATGTCTCTCATGCCATCTTAATAAATGATTAAACTCAGTGAACAAGGTACAGTGGACCCGATTACGATCACCTCGGAAATCGTACAATTATGTAAGTGTAATATTGTAAGTGCTTTTGTAAGTGTATTTTGGGGGTCTGAAATGGAGTAACCTACTTGACATTATTTCTTAAGGGAGAAAATTGTTCGGTAATAGCACTTGAGCAGCCTTCTGGAATGAATTATAATCGTAACTTGGGGGTCCACTGTATGTGGATGGTAATAGTAGTAATAATAATAATAATAATAATAATAATAATAATAATAACGTAACAATAATAATAATGATAAATGCTCTGGAGTGCTTTAAATGTCATCAACCAAACCTATACAAAATACTTATGACATTTAAAGCACTCCAGATCGATTATTTATTATTCTTATTCTTACTATTATAAATTATTATTGTAAATTATTGTAAATTATTATAAATTATTATAATAATAATAATAATAATAATAATAATAAATGCTGTTTTTGCATTTTTTATGACAAGAGTGATCTAGGCATGTTTCCCCTGATGTAAACAATGTACAGTGGTACCTCGACTTACGATGTTATCATCTTACGTTATATTCGATAACCGATATTTATAACGTAAGAAATTTGAATGCGACTTACGATGTTTGATTCGTCTAACGACATTCGTACCGGACGTGTCCGCTTGGCGCCCAGCTGAGCGCGCACTCCAGGGAGCGTCACTGTGCTATTGTTTACAAGTGAGAGCGACCACCCACCCACACCCACGCATTCATACCAGTATATTGTCATTATTCCACTGTTTTTAGTGCTTGCAACTGCTAAATAAGCCACCATGGGCCCCAAGAAAGCTCCTAGTGCCAAGCCTGTGGTAAAGAATGTGCAGGGAGTGAAGCATTTATGCAGGGAGTGTAGCAGGCATGCAGGGAGTGTAGCAGGCATGCAGGGAGTGTAGCAGGCATGCAGGGAGTGTAGCAAAGATGCAGAGAGTGTAGCAGGGATGCAGGGAGTGTAGCAGGCATGCAGGGAGTGTAGCAGGCATGCAGGGAGTGTAGCAGGGAGTGTAGCAAGGATGCAGGGAGTGTAGCAAGGATGCAGGGAGTGTAGCAAGGATGCAGGGAGTGTAGCAAGGATGCAGGGAGTGTAGCAAGGATGCAGGGAGTGTAGTAGGCATGCAGGGAGTGTAGCATTCATGCAGGGAGTGTAGCATTCATGCAGGGAGTGTAGCATTCATGCAGGAGTGTAGCATTCATGCAGGGAGTGTAGCATTCATGCAGGAGTGTAGCATTCATGCAGGAGTGTAGCATTCATGCAGAGAGTGTAGCATTCATGCAGGAGTGTAGCATTCATGCAGGGAGTGTAATATTCATACAGGAGTGTAGCATTCATGCAGGGAGTGTAGCATTCATGCAGGAGGTAGCATTCAAAGAAAAGGCCAGTAACCCCAGAAAAGGACTTGGTACCTGCAGTGTTAATGGAAGGATTCCCTTCCAAACACTAGCATACTACTCCACCTTCTCCCCTCCTCCCGTCCTCCACACATCAACAACTCTTCAATAAATGTAAGTGACATGTTATTGTACAATATTTACATGTGTATTTAGGTATTCTTTATTAAATTCTGTATTATTTAATGTCCAAAAGTTCTAAAAAATATTTTATTTAACTACTTTTGGAAGTCTTGGACGGATTAAATTTATTTCCATTATTTCTTATGGGGAAAATTGATTCGTCTAACGATTGTTTCGCCTTAAGATATGCCCTCTCTGACGGATTAATATCGTAAGTCGAGGTACCACTGTACTACAGTGGACCCTCGCTATTCGAACACTCCAAAACTCACCCTCATTCAAGAATGCTGTTCAAGTGCTGTTACCAAACGAATTTATTCCCATAAGGAATGATGTAAATTAGATTAGTCCATTTCAGACCCCCAAAAATACACTTATAAAAGCACTTACAATTATAAACTTACATAAAAGGGTGAGTTTTGGAGTGTTCGAATAGCGAGGTCCACTATATCTATCTTATGATCTTATCCCAGAGTGGCGGCCTCTGCCCTTACCCCACACACATAATATGGCATATATTATCCATTTCAGCGTTTTTATTACAGTTCTAGGGTATTTATCATGTTTCTGATATAAATTTGGAATAAATGTAATAGATAACCTTTATTACTAAAATTAGCGTAATTACACAACATTTTATTAGCGCCACGGCTAACATCCAACACCCATGACGACTCACCAGATACAGAATGCTGCTGCTCGCCTCTCCCTCTCTCATTTAGCTCCTCCCACTTCTTAACGATGTTAGATGGTGAATTTAATGTATTTTTCTATGTGTATTTTACTTTTTTATTGTTTTCTATAATACATATATGAGTTATGCAAATTAAAATAAAGTTATCAAGTTGGAGTTTCATTTTTATTTTTTTTCTAATATGTATACGTACAGTGGTACCTCGGTTAATGATGGTCCCCAAACTCGCCCTTTTATGTAAGTTTATTTTTTTAAATGCTTTTGTAAGTGTATTTTTGGGGGTCTAAAAGGACTAGTCTATTTTACATTATTCCTTATGGGGATAAATTCGTTTGGTAATGGCACTTGAACAACATTCTGGAACGAAAAAATATCGTTAACCGAGGTACCACTGTATTTAATTCAGCATTTGGCATTATTACAAAGTGGGCAGAGCTAGAGCAAAGGGAGAAGCAGCAGTGTGTCAGTAACTCATGACACTTCATCCTAATATATAATATTGTATAATTATACTACAGTCATACCTCGTGTTACGATGCTGTCATCTTACGATATTTTCGAGTAACGATATTTATAACGTAAAAAAAATGATTGCGAGTAACGATGTTTGCTTTGTGTAACGACATTCGTACCGGACGTGTCCGCGTGGCGCCCAGCTGAGCGCGCACTCCAGGGAGCGTCAGTGTGCTATTGTTTACAAGCGAGAGCGATCACCCACCCACACCCATGCATTCATACCAGTATATTGTCATTATTCCACTGTTTTTAGTGCTTGCAACTGCTAAATAAGCTACCAAGGGTCCAAGGAAAGATCCTAGTGGTAAGCCTGTGGCAAAGAGGAAATACATGTACGATAGAACTGAAGAAGGAGATAATAGAAAAATATGAAAGTGGAGTGCGTATCAGTGAGCTGGCCAGGCTGTATGGTAAAGCCTTTTCTACCATCGCTACCATTGTGTCCAAGAAAAATTCACGTAAAATCAAGGAAGCTGTTGTTGCAAAAGGTTCATCTGTGTTCACAAAACACAGACCACAAGTGCTGGAAGATGTGGAAAGGTTGTTGTTGGTGTGGATCAACGAGAAACAGTTAGCAGGAGATACTGTTTCGGAGGCAATAATATGTGAAAAAGCAAGGCAGTTGCATGATGATCTCGTTAAGAAAATGCCTGCAACGAGTGCTGAAGTGAGCGAATTTAAAGCCAGCAGAGGCTGGTTTCACAAATTTAAGAATCGAAGTGGCATACATAGTGTTGTGAGGCATGGTGAGGCAGCCAGTTCTGACAAAATTGCGGCTGAAAAATATGTGCCTGAATTCCAGGAGTACATAGAGGCTGAACAATTCCTCCCCCAACAAGTGTTTAATTGTGATGAAACAGGCCTGTTTTAGAAGAAAATGCCCAACAGGACCTTCATTACTCAGGAAGAAAAGGCACAGCCAGGACATAAGCCTATGAAAGACAGGCTAACTTTGATGCTTTGTGCTAATGCCAGTGGTGATTGCAAAGTGAAGCCTTTACTGGTGTATCTTTTTGAAAATCCCCGAGTGTTTGGCAGATGCGGTGTCAGCAAGTCTAACTTGTGTGTGATGTGGAAGTCTAACAAAAAGGCATGGGTCACAAAGGACATTTTCTTAGATTAGTTCAATGGCGTGTTTGGCCCCAGTGTGAAGAAATATCTCGAGGAAAATAATTTGCCACTTAAGTGCCTCCTGATAATGGACAATGCTCCTTGTCATCCTCCAAACTTGGTAGAGAAAATTGTGGAGGAGTTTTAATTCATCAAAGTGAAGTTCTTGCCCCATAATACCACTCCTCTCCTCCAGCCCATGGACCAGCAGGTCATTTCCAACTTTAAAAAACTCTACACCAAAGCAATGTTTCAAAAGTGCTTTGATGTGACCACAGACATGAATATAACCTAAGAGAGCTTTTGGAAAAACATTTCCATATGCTGCATTGTGTAAACCTTATAGGTAAGGCTTGGGAGGGAGTGACTACCAGGACTTTGAACTCTGCCTGGAGAAAATTGTGGCCAGACTGTGTCCTAGAGAGGGATTTTGAAGGTTTTGGGGCTGAGCCTCAGAACCCTGAGCCTGAGCCTGTTGTGGAAGAAATTGTGGAATTGGGCAAGTCTATGGGGTTAGAGGTGAGTGGTGAGGATGTGGAACAGTTTGTGGAGGAGCACAAGGAAGAGCTAACCACTGAAGATCTGCAAGAGCTTCAACAGCAACTGGAACAAGAGACCAGAGGTCAGGACAATGGTTCAGAGGAGGAGGAGGAGGTGGAACAGAGATGGAAGAAGGTGCCTTCTTCAGTGATTAAGGAGATTTGTGGAATGTGGAGCAAGGTGCAAGCATTTATGGATGAATATCACCCTAACCATGCTGTTGCAGGCCGTGCTGGCAACCTGTACAATGACACTGTGGTGTCCCACTTCAGGGATGTTTAAAGAATCGCCAGACACAGAGCTCCCTGGACAAATTTATTGTTAGAAAGAGGTCCAGTGACTCTCAAGCTGGTCCTAGTGGCATTAAAAAAAAAGGGAAGTAACCCCAGAAAGAACTTGGTACCTGCAGTGTTAATGGAAGGGATTCCCCTTCCAAACACTAGCATACTACTCCACCTTCTCCCTCCTCCCGTCCTCCACACATCAACAACTCTTCAATAAATGTAAGTGACATGTTATTGTACAATATTTACATGTGTATTTAGGTATTCTTCATTAAATTGTGTATTATTTAATGTCAAAAAGTTCTAAAAAATATTTTATTTAACTACTTTTGGAAGTCTTGGACGGATTAAATTTATTTCCATTATTTCTTATGGGAAAATTGATTCGAGTAACGATTGTTTCGCCTTAAGATATGCCCTCTGAAGGATTAATATCGTAAGTCGAGGTACCACTGTATTACTATCAATAAATATTACCTATCATATTTATTCCAGAATAATATTGGGTATAACATAAATAACGTAGAAGCATGATAAAAACTGACATTATACAGTGGACCCCCAGATTACGTAGTCGTCGGATTACGTAAAATTTGGAATAAGTAACATTTTTCCGTAAAAATATTGGTTCGGTATAAGTAGATCCGCTCGGAATAAGTAATTCGTCCTGGACGCATACACATGGCCCGGACGGCCCAACACTCCATCCAGAGTCAGTGTGCCATTGTTTACCAGCGAGTGACAGCCACCCATGCATTCATACGTACATTCTGTCATTATTTCATTCCAGAATCCTGCTCAAGTGCCATTACCAAACGAATTTACTCCCTTAAGAAATAATGTCACTTAGGTTAGTCTATTTCAGACCCCCAAAAATACACTTCCACAAGCACTTACAATATTAAACAGTCATCCCTTGGTTTTAGCTTGTCCCAGTTTTCACTGATTTTGGTTTTCGCCGACTTTTTTCAGGGAAAATTTGTCTTAGTTTTCGCCGATTGTTTTAGTTTTCGCCAACCGTATGGGACCTGTCCACCAGTGCCGCGCACATACAAAGGCCGTAGGCTCGCCACCCATGCACCTCCACGCATTGTCACGCAGTCTAGCATTGTTTATGCTTGAGTGAACATCACCCCAGGAGTTTATACAAAACATTTATTAACAATTCATTGTTTTGGCCCTTGATTATTGTGTGTGACTACTAAATAAGCTACCATGGGCCCAAAGAAAGCTCCTAGTGCCACTTCTTTGGTAAAGAAAGTGAGGAACACTGTAGAAATGAAGAAAGAAATAATAGAAAAATATGATAGTGGTGTACGTATTGCCGAGCTCGCCAGGATATACAAGAAAAAAACATCAACCATCAGTTCCATTGTGGTAAAGAGAAAGGAAATCACGGAAGCTAATGTTGCGAAAGGGGTGAATACGATAACGAAACAGAGATCACAAACAATGGAAAATATGGAGAAATTGTTATTGGTGTGGATAAACCAAAAACTGCTAGCGGGTGATAGTGTTGTGCAATCCATCATATGTGAAAAAGCAAGGCAGTTGCATGCCGATCTTGTAGAGAAAATGCCTGGAACCAGTGTTCAGGTTTATGAATTTAAGGCCAGCAAAGGCTGGTTCAAAAACTTCAAGAAGCGAAGTGGCATACACAGTGTTGTAAGGCATGGTGAGGGTGCCAGTTCAGATAAAGATGGGGCTGAAAAATTTGTGGTGAGTTTAAAGAATATGTAGAGGCAGAAGAATTTAAACCCCAACAAGTGTTTAATTGTGACAAACAGGCCTCTTTTGGAAGAAAATGCCAAGGAGGACCTACATCACGCAGGAGGAAAAGGCAATGTCAGGACACAAGCCTATGAAAGACAGGCTAACTCTCATGTTGTGTGGTAACGCTAGTGGGGATTTTAAAGTGAAGCCTTTACTCGTGTATCACTCTGAAAATCCCAGAGTGTTCAGGAACTACAGTGTTGACAAGGGTAAATTGTGTGTGTTTTGGAAGTCTAATGCTAAGGCATGGGTCACTAGAGAAATTTTCCTGGAATGGTTTAATCAAGTGTTTGGCCCCAGTGTGAAGAAATATCTATTGGAGAATAAATTGCCACTTAAGTGCCTCCTGGTAATGGACAATGCTCCTGGTCATCCTCAAGACTTGGAAGACCAAATGCCTAAGGAATTCAGATTTGTAAAAGTGAAGTTCTTGCCTCCTAACACCACTCCTCTCCTCCAGCCAATGGACAGCAGGCCATTGCAAAGCTTTAAAAATCTCACCAAAGCAATGTTTCAAAGGTGCTTTGATGTAACCTCAGACACTAGATTGACCCTAAAAGAGTTCTGGAAGGCTCACTTCGATATCTTCCATTGCATAGGCCTTATAGATAAAGCTTGGCAGGGAGTGACCTCCAGGACGATGAACTCTGCTTGGAGAAAGTTGTGGCCAGATTGTGTCCCAGAGAGGGGTTTTGAAGGGTTTGAAGCTAATCCTGATGAGCCTATGGAAGTTGTGGAAAGTATTGTGGAATTGGGGACTTCTATGGGGTTGGATGTGAATGGAGAGGATGTGGAAGAGTTGGTGGAGGACCACAATGAAGATCTAACCACTGAAGAGCTGCAAGAGCTTGAGCTGCAACAACAACAAAACGGATCTGAGAAATTGCTTCAGTGGAGGAAGAAAGATGTAAGGTGCCTTCTTCAGAGATTAAGGAGATTTGTGCAATGTGGAGTAGGGTGCAATCATTTGTGGAGGAACATCACCCTGACAAAGATGTTGCAATCCGTGCTGGCTACTTTTACAATGACAATTCCATGTCCCATTTTAGGGACATTTTAACGAGCTGCCAGATACAGAGCTCTCTGGAGAGATATTTAGTGCCACAGGTGTGCAGTGAATCACAAGCTGGTCTAGTGGGATTAAAAGACAAAGAAGGGAAGTGACCCCAGATGAGGACTTGGTACCTAGAGTCCTTATGGAGGGATTCCCCTTCCAAAAATTAGGGTTTCTACCCTCTCCCCTCCTATCTCTCTTCCATCCAACAACATCAGTCTTCAGTAAGGGTAAGTGCCACATTCATTTCATTCATTTGTGCATGTAAATCTATCTTTAAGGCCCCCCAAAATTTTTTTTTCCAAACTTCTGGGTTTCTGGAATGGATTAATTGAATTTCCATTATTTCTTATGGGGAAAATAGTTTTGGTTTTCGCCGATTTTGGTTTTAGCCGATTCATCTGGAACGGATTAAAATAAAAAACCGAGGGATGACTGTACTTAAATAATTGTACGATTTCTGGGGTGTACGTAACTCGGGGGTCCACTGTATTCTATTGTTTTTAGTGCTTGCAACTGCTAAATAAGCCACCATGGGCCCAAAGAAAGCTCCTAGTGCCAGCCCTGTGGTAAAGAGGCTCAGAAATACGGTAGAACTGAAAAAGGAGATCATTGCAAAATATGAAAGTGGAGTACGTGTCGCTGAGCTGGCCAGGCTGTATGGCAAAGCCTATACAACCATCGATACCAGTGTGGCCAAGGGAAATAAAATCAAGGAAGCTGTTGTTGCAAAAGGTGCAAATATGATCACAAAACAGAGATCGCAAATACTGGAAGATGTGGAAACTCTGTTGTTGGTGTGGATCAACAAGAAAGAATTAGCAGGAGATAGTGTTACGCAGGCATGATGATCTCGTCAAGAAAATGCATGCAACGAGTGCTGAAGTGAGCGAATTTAAAGCCAGTAAAGGCTGGTTTGACAGATTTAAGAAGTGTAGTGGCATACACAGTGTGATAAGGCATGGTGAGGCAGCCAGTTCAGACAAATGTGTGGCTGAAAAATATGTTCATGAATTGAAAAGCTATGTAGAGGCTGAAGAATTCAAACCCCAACAAGTGTTTAATTGTGACGAAACAAGGCTGTTTTGGAAGAAAATGCCAAACAGGACCTACATTACACAGGATGAAAAGGCACTGCCAGGACACAAGCCTATGAAAGACAGGCTAACTCTTATGTTGTGTAGTAATGCTAGTGGGGATTTCAAAGTGAAGCCTTTACTCGTGTATCACTCTGAAAATCCCAGAGTGTTCAAGAAATATTTCTTAAACACTCTGGTGTACAAAGATTTATGGATGATTTTCACCCTAACAAAGCTGTTGCAGGCCGTGCTGGCAACATGTACAATGACAATGTGGTGTCCCATTTCAGGGACATTTTAAGGAAACGCCAGACACATGAGCTCCCTGGACAGATTTTTTGTGAGAGAGGGGTCCAGTGACTCTCAAGAGTTGGTCCTAGTGGCATTAAAAGAAAAAGAAGAAGTAACCCCGGAAAAGAACTTGGTACCTGAAGTATTAATGGAAGGGGATTTCCCTTCCAAACACTAACAACTACTCCTTCCTCTCCCCTCCTTCCATCTTCCACACATCAACAACTCTTCAATAAAGGTAAGTGTCAAGTTATTGCTGTTTTATGTACTTTATATATCATTCTTTTCTGTGTAATTTAATGTGGAAACAATATTTATTTTAATACTTTTGGGTGTCTGGAACGGATTAATTGAATTTCCATTATTTCTTATGGGGAAAATAGATTCGGATTATATTTCTTATGGGGAAAATAGATTCGGATTAAGTAATATTCAGTTTAAGTAGCGCCCTCTAAAACGGTTTAATTATGTAATCTGGGGGTCCACTGTATAGAGAGGTATTGAAGGGTGGAGGGCGGAGAGGGATAAACAAAAAAAGTGTCCGAGAAAACATTACGCGCCTGAAGGGTAACTACAGTGGACCCTCGGTTAACGAAAGGTCCCGTTAACGAAAGTTTCGGAAAACGTAAGCTTTTTTCGGAATCAGTTAGCGAAAAATTCCTCGGTTACCGAAAGGTATTAGACGTGTCCGCATGCTCCGCGCAAGCGCAGGACACCAGTGAAGCGTTGTTTACCATTGAGAGAACATTACCTAGCGCGCTCTTTCAAAGATTCACAATATATTTGGTGTCTTTTTTGGTGGTTTAGTGATTGTCACTGTGAAATAAGTCACCATGGGTCCAAAGAAGCTTCCTAGTGGCACCCCAGTGGTAGCATTCATGGAGGGAGTGTAGCATTCATGGAGGGAGTGTAGCATTCATGCAGGGAGTGTAGCATTCATGCAGGGAGTGTAGCATTCATGCAGAGAGTGTAGCATTCATGCAGAGAGTGTAGCATTCATGCAGGGAGTGTAGCATTCATGCAGGGAGTGTAGCATTCATGCAGGGAGTGTAGCATTCATGCAGAGAGTGTAGCATTCATGCAGGGAGTGTAGCATTCATGGATGGAGTGTAGCATTCATGGAGGGAGTGTAGCATTCATGCAGGGAGTGTAGCATTCATGCAGAGAGTGTAACATTCATGCAGGGAGTGTAGCATTCATGCAGGGAGTGTAGCATTCATGCAGGGAGTGTAGCATTCATGCAGGAGTGTAGCATTCATGCAGGAGTGTAGCATTCATGCGGGGGTGTAGCATTCATGCAGGGAGTGTAGCATTCATGCAGGGAGTGTAGCAGGCATGCAGGGAGTGTAGCAGGCATGCAGGGAGTGTAGCAGGCATGCAGGGAGTGTAGCAGGCATGCAGGGATGTGAGCAGGCCTGCAGGGAGTGTAGCAGGCATGCAGGGAGTGTAGCAGGCATGCAGGGAGTGTAGCAGGCATGCAGGGAGTGTAGCAGGCATGCAGGGAGTGTAGCAGGCATGCAGGGATGTAGCAGGCATGCAGGAGTGTACATTCATGCATTAAAGAAAAGAAGGAAGTAACCCCAGAGAGGGACTTGTTACCTGAAGTCCTTTTGGAGGGGATTTCCCTTCCAACCATTAACACCCTGCCCCTGTCAGCAACTCTACCTTCCAGATGCTTGCAACTCTTCAATAAAGGTAAGTAAATGTTATTGTTTTTTTTTAGTGATTATTTTTTGTGGAACGAATTAATTGTATTTACATTATTTCTTATGAGAAATAAGGTTTCAGATAACGAAAGATTCAGATTAAGTAATAGCTCCTGGACCGGATTAATTTCGTTAACCGAGGGTCCACTGTATAGAAGATCACTCTTACCCTATGCAAAGACTGAAAAAGTGCAATTTAAAAAAAAAAAATCCCAAGTAATCAGCTATGTAGGCGTTTCCTGGAGTATCTCGGAAGTAAGTCATTGACCTATTTCATGTTGTATTACCCTTAACCCTTTCGGGGTTTCGGCCGTACTAGTACGGCTTACGCACCAGGGTTTTTGTCGTACTAGTACGCCTAAATTCTAGTGCCCTTAAATCAAGAGGAAACAGGCTGGTAGGCCTAGATGTGAGAGAATGGGTCTGTGCAGTCAGTGTGTGCAGTATAAAAAAAATCCTGCATCACACAGTCCATAATGAGGAAAAAAACTCTGACCGTGTTTTTGGTTTAAAACATCGACTTTGCAGTCTATTTTTGTATAGTATTTATGCTTGTATGCCCGTTTTCTTAGTCTCATTTGATAGAATGGATGATATATTAAAGAAATAGAGATAATTTTGACAGGTTTCACGATGACAAGTATATCTTGAAACTGAGCGCAAAGTAGCGAAAATGTTCGATTTTTGTCAATGTTCAAGAGTAAACAAATCATGCCATGCGTCCAATACACATCAACTGGGTAGTATAATATTCTTGCACAAGTGTGCTGATATTATTTATACCATTTTTACAATGATGCAGTTGTATACATAACAGTAAATCTTCTATTTTTTGTGAGAATAAAAATTAAAAATGGAAAGCAAAAGTAATGTAAGAGGGGCCTGGAGACATGACTAATGAACAGATAAAATGTTATTTGAGTGCCAGGAATGTCTGTCTCGTTTATTCTAGAGCCTATTTTGAAATTGGCATCTTTTGAAAATTGTGTGAAATTGGCCAAATTGCCAAATTCTGACCACCTTATTGGGTAGTTGAAAATGGTAAATTGGCGGTTTCTTATACTCAATTGAAAGAACAAATGGAATTCTAGCAAAATAGCTATAATTTTAGTAGACTGAAACATTGGAATTTGCCGAAAATAGGGCTCAAACTGGGCAAAATTGCCGATGCGTAAATGTCATCGATACCACTAACTTCGCAAGAGCATAATTCCGTTAGTTTTCCATCAATTTTCATAATTTTGGTGGCGTTATGATCAGAAAAAGATTTTCTATCATTTCATAAGAAAAAATATTTTATTTTTTTCCGAAATATTTGCGACCCTGAGAACGAGTTTGAGAGAGGGCCTGCGACCCCCAAAGGGTTAATAATACACAGATTGAAAGGAATTTCCCAGCAAACATAAAACTGAATGTTTTTATTTTGGGTTGTGACACTTTTGAAGTGTCAGTAAGGGTGATTCTCGATTAGTGACAAAATCGTTTACTGACGGGTCTTAGGCCCTATCTCCGTTTAAGTGAGGAGAGACTGTATTGTAATAAATCAGAATAGAGGAAATCGGCTCTAATATACGTTATTTAGGTATGCATACTAGTCAGAGAGGCCGTCATAAGTCCGAGTAGTCGGTAAGAGTACGTACGTTGTTAAGTGAGGAGAGGCTGTATTTATTTGTAGGAAGTCAGGTGTAGGTAGCCGGTAGATGTAGTTATGGCTACACAGCTGCATAGCTACACGATATTTAATGCAGCCCAGAGCCATGTTATTACCATCGACATACCATGTTCACTGAGTTTAATCATTTCTAGCAACTACCTTTAGATGTTATCATAAACAAAGGAGAAGTAATGAATATAATTTATGCCGAGAATTGTAAACAAAAACATTATGTAACTGGGCAGTGACTGGGTCAACCCAGATTCATACACGTTTTCTTTAGTGCTGTACCAGAGAAAACGTAATGTTTTCCCTCCGCCCAGCAACCACACCTCCATAGCACATAAACATAGCATGTTTATATGCTATGTAACGTGTTTCTTATATAATTTTGAAGAAAATATCATAGATGGATTAATGAAAATGTCTATATTAACATAAAATAAGACATTTAATGTGCCCAAGAGTGATTATTATTACGCATGGCGTTAAGACTAGAGGGACACTCTTAGTGATTTTAACCCTTTGAGGGTCGGTCCCATAATAGTACGTCATTGCAGCCAGGGTTGGTCACTTGTACTCATAATTTCTAGCACCTTCAAATCTGGTGGAAGAAAGCTGGGAGGCCTACATATGAAAGAATGGGTCTGTGTGGTCAGTGTGCGCAGTATAAAAAAAATCCTGAAGCACGCAGTGCATAATGAGAAAAAAAAACTCCGACCATTTTTTTGGTTTAAAACAGCGACTTTCGGGTGTATTTTCGTATGGTATTTATGGTTGTATTCTGGTTTTCTTGGTGTCATTTGATAGAATGGAAGATATATTACAGAAATAGTGATGATTTTGATTAGTTTTACGATGACAAGTACATTCATCCCTTGGTTTTCAATTTTAACCCTTTGGGGGTCGGTGCCGTACTAGTACGTTTTACGAGCAGGGGTTGGTGCCATACTAGTACGCCCAAATTCTAGCGGCCTCAAATTAAGCAGAAAACGTCTGGTAGGCCTACATATGAAAGAATGGGTCTGCGTGGTCAGTGTGAGCAGTATAAAAAAAATCTTGCAGCACACACTGTATAATGAGGAAAAAAAACTCCGATCGTTTTTTTCGATTAAAACAGCGACTTTGCAGTCTATTTTCGTATGGTATTTATTGATGTATTCTCGTTTTCATTTTTACAATGATGCAATTGTATACAGTAGAACGTCATTTAGCACGAGATTATGTTGCACGTTACCGGTATTGCACGATTTAAGATTTGCGACACATTATCATCTTACACGACGTAAAGATGATATTACACGGTTCGGCAGGAGGGGAAAAATTTTGAGCGCATGGTTATTTACTGCCTAAGAATCCTCATGCTTTGAGGAAAAGGGAATTTTTCCTTCCTGTAAACTAAGTTTATTCAGATACACGGGGCCAGGAGCTGAGTCTCGACCCCTGCAACCACAATTAAGTGAGTACAGTTACATACATTATCATACATAGCAGCATATGTGTAGAGAACCTAGGATAACCCAAGTCAGTCAATGGAAATACTGTCACTCTGACTTTTTTGGGTTATCCTAGGTTCTCTACACATATGCTGCCATGTATGATAATCTTCGTAACTGTATCTGTGTATACCTGAATAAACTTACTTACAGTTTGTGGGAAGGAAAAACAAGTAACCATTCTCACAAGCAGTCTTGTTATTACTACTGTTGTTGTGGTTCAGCAGACACCACCCGCCTTACCCACCCACCACGGACCCCAGCATTCGTACGTATTTCATACGCGTTAAGAAGTCCTGGCTACAAGCCAGCTGTGTTTGTGAAGAATAAAATAAAGAGTGAATTGTGTTTTGATCTTAAATTAACAAAGAAAACAAAGATATTAGACAAGACATAACCCGTGGCCGTAATGAAGTGTTACTTTGTACACATAAAAAGATGTAAACATAAGTTTGTGTGACTGACTGACTTGACTGACTGACTGACTGACTTGACTGACTGAATGACTGACTGAATGACTGACTGACTGACTGACTGACTGACTAACTTGACTGACTGACTGACTGACTGAATGACTTGACTGACTGACTGAATGACTTGACTGACTGACTGAATGACTTGACTGACTTGACTGAATGACTTGACTGACTGAATGACTTGACTGACTGACTGAATGACTTGACTGACTGACTGAATGACTTGACTGACTTACTGAATGACTTGACTGACTTACTGCATGACTTGACTGACTTACTGAATGACTTGACTGACTTACTGAATGACTTGACTGACTTACTGAATGACTTGACTGACTTACTGAATGACTTGACTGACTTACTGAATGACTTGACTGACTTACTGAATGACTTGACTGACTTATTGAATGACTTGACTGACTTATTGAATGACTTGACTGACTTACTGAATGACTTGACTGACTTACTGAATGACTTTACTGACTTACTGAATGACTTGACTGACCTACTGAATGACTTGACTGACTTACTGAATGACTTGACTGACTTACTGAATGACTTGACTGACTTACTGAATGACTTGACTGACTTACTGAATGACTTGACTGACTTACTGAATGACTTGACTGACTTACTGAATGACTTGACTGACTTACTGAATGACTTGACTGACTTACTGAATGACTTGACTGACTTACTGAATGACTTGACTGACTTACTGAATGGCTTGACTGACTTACTGAATGGCTTGACTGACTTACTGAATGGCTTGACTGACTTACTGAATGGCTTGACTGACTTACTGAATGACTTGACTGACTTACTGAATGACTTGACTGACTTACTGAATGACTTGACTGACCTACTGAATGACTTGACTCACTTACTGAATGACTTGACTGACTTACTGAATGGCTTGACTGACTTACTGAATGGCTTGACTGACTTACTGAATGGCTTGACTGACTTAAAGTTAGACACTCAGTTCAACCATCGACTTCAGTTCAAGAACTTCTACTATCCACCTCAGCCCAGTAGGGCCACACCATCCATATCCACTCTTCACTACCATCCACAAACATCATTACCCACAATTTAAGGTAAGAAATACTATTATTTCTATTGCATTTGTAGTCTTAAGCAGTAATAGATCATGACAATGCACTACAATTACATATCCACCTCAGCTCAGTAGGGCCACACCATCCATATCCACTCTTCACTACCATCCACAAACATCATTACCCACAATTTAAGGTAAGAAATACTATTATTTCTATTGCATTTGTAGTCTTAAGCAGTAATAGATCATGACAATGAACTAAAATTACATATTCGCCTTCAATTTTTGCAAGATATGTTGGTCTAAAAAAACTTGTTTGGCTTTTTGGGGACTCTCAAACACGTAACCCTATTTTTCCCATAAGTTCTGTTAATTATTTAAGACGAAATTATCTAACACGACTTTTTCAGGAACGTAACTATCGTGCTAAATGACGTTCTACTGTACATAACAGTAAATCTTCTATTTTTTGTGAGAATAAAAATTCAAAATGAAAAGCAAAAATAATGTAAGAGGGTCCTGGAGACGTGACTAATGAACAGAGAAGATGTTATTTTAGTGCCAGGAATGTCTGCCATGTTTATTCTAGAACCTATTTTGAAATTGGCATCGTTTGAAATTTGTGTGAAATTGGAAAATTGCCATTTTCTGACCACTATTTTGGGTAGTTGAAATTGGTAAATAGGCGGTTTCTTGTACTCAATCGATAGACGAAATGGAGTTCTAGCGAAATAGCTATAATTTTAGTAAACTGAAACATTGGAATTTGCCGAAAATAGGGCTCAAAGTGGGTGAAATCGCCGATGCGTCAATGTCAACAATACCGCTAACTTCGCGAAAGCATAATTCCGTTAGTTTTCGATCAAATTAAATAATTTTGGTGGCGTTGTGATCGGAAAAAGATTCTCTATTATTTCATAAGATTTTTTTTTTTTTTTTTTTCAAAAATTTTTCGACCCTGAGAACATGTTTCCGAGAAGGCCTGTCGACCCCCAAAGGGTTAATCCGTTCCAGATGGATCAGCTAAAACCAAAATCGCGAAAACCAAAACTATTTTCCCATAAGAAATAATGGAAATTCAATTAATCCGTTCCAGAAACCCAGAAGTTTGGAAAAAAAAAAATTTGGGGGCCTTAAAGATATTTTCATGTCAAATGAATGAACTCTATGTCACTTCCAATTGAAGACTGATGTTGCTGGATGGAAGAGAGGAGGGAAGAGCCCCTTTTTTTTTGGGAAGGGGGTCCCCTTCCAAAAGGGTTTTAGGTCCCAAGTCCTTACCCGGGGTCATTTCCCCTGCATGCCTCCCCCTCCCTCCTTCACCCCCCCTTCCTGCCTGCCCCCCCTTCCTGCCTGCCCTCCCCCCCTGCCTGCCCCTCCCTCCCTGCCTGCTCCTCCCTCCCTGCCTGCCCCCCCTCCCTCCCCTGCTACACCCCTCCCTGCCTGCCACTCCCCCCCTCCCCTGCTCCTCCCCCCCCTGCCTGCTACCCCCCTGCCCCTACACTCCCTCCCTGCCTGTTTCCCCTCCCCCTGCCTGCTACACCCCTGCATCCTGCTACACTCCCTGAAATACCTGCTACACTCCCTGCATACCTGCTCACCCCCTGAAACATGCTACACTTCCTGCCCATGCTACACTCTCTCCCAACATGCTCACTCCCTGCATACATGCTACACTCCCTCCCTCCCCGCTCCACTCCCTCCCTGCCTGCTACACTCCCTGCATACTGTTACACTCCCTGCATACCTGATACCTCCCCGCATCCCCGCTCACTCCCTGCATGCATGCTTTTTTCCCGCCATGCTACACCCCCTGAAACCCATGCTACACTCCCTGCATACATCTACACCCCCCTGCATACCTCTCCCTCCATTCCTGCACCCCTGCATGCATGCTATACTCCCTGCAACATGCTCACCCCCTCCATACATGCTACACCCCCTGCCCATGCTACACTCCCTGCATACCTCTACCCCCTCCTGCATACATGCTACACTCCCGCCATGCTACACTTCCTGTTTCATGCCCTCCCTTCATACATGTTACACCCCTGAATCCCCCTGCCCCCCTTTCCTTTACCCCCTGCATACCTGCCCTTTCCCAACCCACACTCCCTAAATACCTGCTACACCCCCCGCATCCTGCTACACTCCCTGATACCTGCTACACTCCCTCCCCATACCTGCTACCTCCCCATACCTCCCACCCCCCGCACACCCAACTCCCTTGCCCCCACCCAAACCCCTACCCCTCCCTGCATCATGCTCCCCCTCATACATGCTACCTCCCCATACATGCTACCCCCCCGGGAAACATGCTCATTTCCTGCATTCATGCCCCCCTTTTCATCTCCCCTGCCCCTCCCTCCCTCCCACCCCCCTGCATACCTGCTACCCCTTCCTGCATATCTGCTACACTTCCTGTATCAAATCTGCCCCTACACTTCATACTTTAACAAAACAACCCCCGAAAAATTTAAATTAAAGAAAGCTTATTACACCCCCTTTCCCCCCGACTGTAACCCCAAATTTACAAAGCATCCCTTAACCCCCCAAAAGAACCCCCCGAAAAATTTGGTTTTTTTTTTAAAAAGGCGGAAAGGGGCCCGGGGAAGGGTTAAATGTACAAAATTTGGGGAAAAAAAAATTTTTAAAAAAATTTTTTGGGTAAAAAGGGGTAGTTATAAAAAAAAAGTAGACTTCAAATTGGGGGGAGGTGCTATGGGGGCCCGCCGTTTTCCCAAGGGGGTTCCGAAGGGGGAAAAAAAACTGAAAATAAAAAGGAAAATTTACAAAAAAAGGAAAAACCCAAAAAGGAAAAAGAGAAAGGAAAAAACCCCCAAGGGGGAAAAAAGGAAAGAAGGGAAAAGGGTTTTTTTAAGACGGGAAAAAACAGGTTAAATAAAAGGGTGTTTTTTTAAAAATTTTTATAATTTTAACCCCTTTTAAAAGAGAGGAACATAACAAAAACCAGGGGAAAAATTAAAAAGGAAAGAAAAGTTTTAAGAGGGGGAACCCCGACAAAAGAAAGTTAACTTTTGGGGGGGAAGTTTTTTTAAGGGCCCCAAAAGGAATTTTTTTTGGGAAAAGGCCTTGATTTCTGACATTAAGGGAAAAAGGAAAAGTTTTTATTAATTTGTAGAAAAAAACTAAAAACTAAATTTTTCTTTTAAAATGGGGTCGGGGGTTAAAAAAATTTTTTCCGTCGGGTAATTTGGGGGGCCTTTTGTTTTTTTCCCTTTTATAATTTTTGCATTTTGCAAAAATTCTCATACCTTAAAAAAAAAAAAAACCCCGGGAAAAATTTGGGGGGGCCTCTCACCCCCGGAATTTCCTTGCCAAAAAACTTAAATGGAAAATATTTTAAACTTTTATCCTTTCTTTGCCATAAATTTTTTCCCATTTTTTTGATGTAAAAATGTTTTTCCTCATAAAATGTTTTTTTAAAATTTTGCGGGAACATTGTAATTTTCTTTAAGGGAAAAATATTATTTCCCCTTTCCCCCTTTTTTGGGTTTGGCCCCGACCTTCTGGAATGGATTAAGGGAGGGGGCAAGAATTCACATTTTTTTTTTTTATTTTGGTCTAATTTCAATGAGATTTTCACAGTGATTTATAAGTTTTTAAAAAACCTATACAATTTAAGTTAGATAAAAAAATAAATTGTGCCAAATTTTAGGGGTCAAAAACTTTCCCATTTCTACAAAATTGAGAAGATGTCAATGCTCTAGTTAACATCAGATGAAAGATAAAGGCTATATAATTGTTAACCCAGGCCTTTTTTAGCACAAATGCGGTAGATGCCCTTATAAAAATGTTGGGGTTAGTGATTTTTTTTGTGGGGAAAAAATAAAAAAAAAGCTTTTAAAAGGGTATCGGAAATCCTCATAGGGTGGTTGTAGAGACATCATTACTCAATAATGTGTGCAAAAAAACATGACAATCCTATTAATCTTTTCGCAAAAAAAAAAGGCCACAATGTCAATTTATTTCTGAGTTATTAATATATTTTCTTAAAACTCTATGGATACGGCGCTAAATCTCAGCGTGTTGCATACGTCAACACTTGTTGAGACCCAGGGGCCACTGAGGGGCATGGTCACTCCCCATTTGGGGAAAGGAGGCATCAGAGATGTTGCTATGTAGTGTTTTTAATGAAAAAATTTAAAAAAAATTTAAAAAATTTTTGGAGAAAAAAAAAACACTAATTGCCAACATGTACGTATTATTTATGACAGAGTTAAAAAAAAATTACTTTTAAAGGGGAAAAAACATAGTACTTAGAAATATGGTATAAAAAAACATTACACAAAATGTTCCCAGAATGATGCATATTTTTAGAAAAAAAACTTTTTTTCCATAGTTTTCAATTTTCCCTTTTTCCTAATCACTCGAAAAGGCCCCCCCTCCTTTGGGGACAAAACCGGGGTTTTACTGTAGATTTTGACTCTTTTGAACAGGCTGTCCAGAAATTTTATTCCCTTCATCCCATCATCCTATGTATTCATGATGGTTATGCCGCATTTCTACTGAAAAAAAGACTTTTTTTTTTTTTTGGGGGTTTTCCCCGGGACATTTTATGTTTGGGGTAAGGGAACAGGGGGCAAGTTCAAAAAATTTTCCCCAATTTTGTACGGGGAGGGTATTCCTTTCTTGGACTATTTATTATTTTTTATCTTTCAACAATTTTTGCAGCCATTGGCAACAACAGTGCTTTAGGGCCTTGTAGGTTCAATGGTACACCCATCACAAGACTCACAGAAAAAAAATTTCCCTAGGAACCCACCTTGAAAAGAAACCAAATTTCCCAAAACACATATAAAACAAATTTCCAAGAAAATCTCGAAGACAGTAGGCATATTATCAAAGATCGCTATTATGTACCTCAATCAGCTCTCCTTCCCTATATCATTACTTATCTCCCCGTATCTCACCTAGGGGAAACTGTGCATGGGGATCAACAACGTTAAATCACCTTAGACCACTCATAACACAAAAAAAGGGCCCCAGTCAGAATGAAAACAAATTCCCACTCTAGACACTCCTCCCCCAAATATTAAAAAGTCTCAAACTACTCACCTAAGAACATTCATACTTACCTTGTGCCTATACATATAAAAAACTTTACACTCTAATATAAACCCTCTGCTAAAAACTCTCCTCACCAATTTTTGGGACCCAGCCAAAACACAAGACACAGATCACTTTTTGTTCCCTTTTCCTTAAACCCTTTGAAAAATTTTTGCACAAAAAGGGCCCCAGAATCGGGAATTCATTACCAGTAAATATTAAATAATTTTTGTCTGAAAATAAATTTTAAAAGATAACTAAAAAACCACCTCCCCCCAAAAACAAAAAGTCATACTATAAACTATTTAAAAAAAATGTTTTTTTTTTTCCCATATGATAATTTTAAATTTTTTAATAATATGTTATAATATTTCCCCTACCATATTATAAGTTAAAAAAAAAATTTTAATGTTTTTTTCCCTTTAAAAAGATAATCTCAATTCCATATTATCATTCAAAAATTTTTCCTGAAAATCTAATATCTAATATCATTAGGAGGGTGAATCATAGAATTGATGAGGAAAAGGGGAGTGGGACTTGGGTCTGTGGAGGGCAAAGAACCTTGTCCTGGAAAAGGGGGGGAAAGTATGGGGTATAGTTAAAAAGGGGTCTTATAGGGGGGTGAAACATGGGTGTGAATGTTGCAACGGGAAAGGCGGGGGGCAGTGGAGTGTCATGTCTAGGTCAAAAGTGTTTGAATATAATCCGGGAAAAGGGGGTTTTGGGAAAAGGAGGAAGGTTTGGGGGGGACCAAAAGGTTTTCCCCCGAGCGGGGGGGGGTTTTTGAGGGGTTTGGAAAGTAGAAAATGGGAAGAGCAAGGGGACCGAGGGGGTATAAATCTGTGTGGAGGGGGAAAGGGGGGTAGGGGGGGCCTAGGAAAGGTTGGAGGGGGGGGAAAGGAAGTTTTTTTGCGAGGGGTTGGGTTTTTCCCCCCCAAACATGTGTGGGTATTTTAAATGAATGGGGCATATGGTTTTTTTAAAAATTTCCCTGGTTGGGTGTGGGGCAAAGTAACATTTTTTAAGGGATTCAGGGAAAAGGGAGGCCCCGGGGGTTTAGTTCTGGAGATGGGGGCAGTGCCGGGACTCTGAAGGAGGGGGTAAAAATTTTATTTAAAAACTTATGTAAAAAAAAACCCCTTTTGGCAAGACATGATGGGTGAATGATGATGAAAGTTTTTCTTTTTTGGGGCCCCCCTGCCTTGGTGGGGAAACGGCCATGTGTTAATAAAAAAAAAAAAAATTTAAACAGTAAAATTTCATCATATTGTAATTTTTTAAAAAAATTTTTTTAAAAAAAAATAAATCAATAAATTTTCTAATATTAATACATGTTTTTTTGGGCTAGAATAAGCTGCCCTAATGCCATGGCATGTCAGTGGCTCTCCCTTACTCAATTTACATTGTAACTACCGATACCCTTAATCTGCAATCTGCCCAAAGAAATAAAAAATTTTTTGTTTGTTTTTATAATAATTCTTCAACAACAGTGGTGGGGGGTTGTCCACAAAAATTGCTTTTATTAAACCCATTTGTGTTTCTGGCCTCTCCACCCCCCGTCATGTTTTGGAGACATCACTCTCCTGCTTATACTATATCAACCACTCGCCCCCACCCCCGTTGTGGTCAGTTTCTTCTTCTTTCAACCGTCGGCCGTTTTTTCCCCCGGGGGGGGGAAAAAGGGAAAAAAAATTTCTCCTTTTACCCCAAAAAATATATACAGGAGAAAGGGTTACTGGCCCCCTTTCCCCCGGGTTTTTTGTGGCCCCCTTTCGGGCCCCGCATGGGTTCGGAGGAAGAATTCTTTTCCCCTTCCCCCTGGAGATAAGAGGAAATAAGAACAAGAACTAGTAAGAAAATAGTAGAAAACCCAGAGGGGGGTGTATATAGTACAGTGGAAGACTTCATATTTTTTTTTTTCCCGAATGCTGTTCAAGTGCCATTACCAAACGAATTTATCTCCATGAAATGATGTAAAATAGACTAGTTCTTTTAGACCCCCAAAATTACACTTAAAAAAGCATTTAAAAAAACCTTACATAAAAGGGTGTTTTTGGGGGACCATCGTAAGTCGGGTACCACTGTTTTGCTTGTACATGAAGGGTGTAGTGTGACCTAAGTGTAAGTTGAAGTAACAAGATGTACCTGAAATCTTGCATGTTTTATGAGACAAAAAAAAAGACCCCAAACAATCCTACCATCATGTAAAACAATTACAGGCTTTTTTTTTACACTCATTTAAAGGACGATAGACGGGGCCCCTTCAAGGGGTCCGAACAAAATTTAAAACAAAATTTTTTTTTGTAATGGGACTTCCCCCTCGGCCTGCCCCCCAAAGGGAGGCCAGGGTTTTTTTCCCCCATTGAAAAATTTTCCCTTCTTTCAAAGACCAAAATTTTTGGTTTTTTTTTTGGGGGTTTTTGTTATTGCCTGGGAAATAAGTCACCAGGGCCCCCAAAAAAGGTTTAGTCCCCCTTTGGGGGAAAGAGAGGAGGAACCCCATCAACTAAAAAAGGGGGAAATCTAAAAAAATAGGGGAAAAGGGGGTGTACGCTGAGTGATCTTGAGTTGGGAAAATGTTGTGGAAGATATTGGGGAATTGAAAACAGCCTGGGTTGGGGGGGAGGGGAGGATGGGAAAGGGGGTTGGTGGGGGGAGCACAGGATAGAGCAAAAAACTGAAGAGCTGAAGAGTTATCGGGAAACAAAAACCACAGCTGAGGTTATTGTTGGAAAAAAGAGAGAGATAAGGGGGTCCCTTCTTAAATTGTTTGGGAGATGTGTAAAAAGTGGAATGAGTTGCAGACATTTGTTTAAAGATACCACCCTGAAAAGCTGGGAAAAGTTCTTGAACCACTTATGACAGAGCCATGTTGAACTTTTAAAAATGTTGAAGAAATCCCCGGGGAAAAAAAGAGGACTCTGGACAGCTACTTCACCAGGCAAAGGGGTCTAGTACCTGGGTGGTCCCAGTGGCAAAAAGACCAAAGGAAGTAACCCCAAAAGGGGGGTTTTCACCCAAGTCCTTTTGGGGGGGTTCCCCTTTTCCCCCATAACACCTGCTCCCCCCATCATCTATCTATCTTCCGATGAAAAATCTCTTCAAAAAAGGGGTAAATGTTATTTTTTTTTTTTTTTGGGTTTTTTTGTGGGCGAATCAATTGTATTTTTTTTTTTTGGGGGAAAAAAGGGTTTTAGATAACGAAAAATTAGATTAAGAAAAAAAACCCCGGAAAAAAAATTAATTTTGTTAACCGGGGGGACTGTACCTCCCCGGGGGGCGCTACCAAAGTTTGTTCTATTAGTCATAAAAAAAAATTTTTTTCCCTTTCACTACTTTACCTTGCTCATGACCCTTTGGGTTTATTGTTTACTCTGTTATATTATTATTATTTTTTTTATTACAGTGGTACCCCAAAAAACGATGGTCCCCAAAAAACCCCTTTTTGTAAAATTTATTTTTTTTAAAGCTTTTTAAGATATTTTTTTAAAAAGGGCAGTCTATTTTCATTTTTCCCAAGGGGGTAAATTTGTTTGGTAATGGCACTTAAAATTCTAAAAAAATATCGTAACTCGGGGCCGCTGTAACTATTATTATTATATTACTTTTTTATTATTAATTATAACATTGTATCTCCTGTGGCTTGTGCATACATTTTTTTTTTGTATTCATATAAATGATAAATCTGGTGTTCCCCTTTTTTTGCACTCCATTGCAATGGGGAAAAAGTTATGGGGAAAAAAAAAAAGATGTT
>WNWK01017751.1:0-41659 GCA_009830355.1 Cherax destructor
ACATTACACTACATATCACTACCATTACATACCCCCAACATTACACTAGATATCTACTCCCCGGCTCTCTTTTCCACCAAAAACTACCCCACCCCCAACCAGTGCCAACACATCGGGGGCCAAACCTTTCACATATCTCCCCCATTACACATCTTAAACATTTAGATACCAGCATCACTGCTCTACACCCCCAACAGTCACTACACTTCCAGTAAAACCTTTTGCACTACCATGGGGAGTAAAATTGCCTCCTTCTGCCAAAATTTTCTGATCTAACATCACTACTACACATCTACAATCACTACACTTTTTGGCCCAACCTACATATCTCTCCATTAAAATCTCCAACTTCCCCCTAGATATCTACCCCCCCGGCTCTACTCCTACCCCCCTTTCCCCATTTCCCAACCAGTACAACACATCTGACCAAAATTTTAATATCAAACCCCTTCCACTCTCCAAAACACAATACTAGATCCTCCATCCTCTTCCTCATACCTTCCACCTTTCCCCAGTCCACAACCATTGCACTTCACATCTGCGGTCTAGTACTGCACTTCACTTCTGCCATAACAACGGGATCTTTTAAAAACTACTACCATCTGATTACTACACCCCCAAACCCCAGACCCCCTTATCTACCACCCTTACCATATCCTCACCCCCACCTATATATCTCCATCAGGGGTCACATACCTACTGTCCACCTTCTGGTCTAAAACCATTACTTTTAAATCTGCAGTCTAGTACTTTCCCCCCACTTCAGCTATAACTACTGATCTACCATCACTACCCCCTTATAAGATTACTACACTCAGCAGTCCAACCTCCATATCTACTACCATTACCATCTCCCAATTTTTAACATCTATCTACCACGCTATCCTTTTTACCCCTTTACATTCCCCACCCCCAACCCCAGTGCCCTTCCCCTACCCCAAAATTCCCTTCTACCAACACTCCTATTCCTTCTAAAAACTGCTCCCTATACACCCCACTACATTCCCCAGCCCAAAAACCAGCCCCAAGACACATCTGCAGTCTGGTACTACATACACTTCTGCCATAAATACTGATAAAACCCCCTTTTCCCACTCTATCCCCCTTTTACACACCAAACCCCAATTTACATATCTCTCCATTACATATATCCCAACATTACACTACATATATACTACCTTAAAATATCTCCCAACATTCCCTAGATATCTACCATCCCCCTCTGCCCCCAAACCCCCCACTCCTTCCAGTGGGGAAAGGTGCAAACCCCATAAAACGGCCTAACACCATATCTCCCATTACCATCTACCAAAAACATTAGATACCTACCATCACTGCTCCCCATCCTCCTCACTCACTTCCATCCCAACCTTGCGCCCCATCTGCGGCCCTGGTACTGCCCTTCACTTTTTGCCTTAACAACTGACCCACCATCATTTACTACCATCCGTTTTACCATCTAACCCACACTACAAAATCTACCACCTTAACATATACCAACCTACACTATTTTTACACACAAACCCCACATATAAAAGAGGAGCTTAGACGACGTTTCCGGACTTGGACCTTTTTCCCAAAGTCACACTAACACACAGAGACAGAGGAAGGGTTTTATGGAGGCGGCAGGGAGGGTCGAGAGGGGGAAATGTAGATTAGTGGTAGTAGTGGAAATAGTAAGGTAGTAGTAAAAGGTAAGGAACAGTCATATGGGAAGGGGCACTGCTATGAGGCTGGCGGGCCCGCAAGGGAGTGGAAAGGGAAGAAAAGCGAAAAAATGAAAGGAAAATACAAGGCAAAGAAAAAACAGAAAGAAAGGAAAACCCAAGGAGAAAAAAGGAGAAGGGAAGATAAGACGGGAAGGAATGGTTAATCGGGTGTTCTGAAGTTTGGGCATTTAACAATGTAATGAAAGGGAAAACATCAACGAGACAAAGCCGGGATAAGATTAACAGGGGAAAGTTGTGTATAAGGGGGGGATTCAACCAGGGGCGACTATGAAAGTTAGACGTAGGGTAGACAGTTTTAGCAAGACCAATCAATGGGATGACTTGATCTCCAAAAATACCAGAAAAAGCATTATTAGTGTGGCAAGCCTAACCTATTTTTGTGCTCCAGTCGTCAGAAAGTCCGGCCAGTTTCTCCAAAATACTGAAGAGGACAGGAGGAGCAAAAATAGAGTAGACACCCCAAAAGTCTGTGGGGGGTAGGGGGAGGTATGAACTAGATTAGTGCGAAGAGTGTTAGTTTGGCGAAAAAAGGGAAGTTTGATGTCTAAGGAACGGAGAGAGTTGCTGAAGTTAGAGAGACCAGAGATGTAGGGAAGGCAGAGGACTGGAGAGTTCTCAGGAAATAGAGGGTTTAGGAGAAGAAAGTCCGTTTAGCACGAGAGAAAGCAGAGTCTATGAAATGGGAAGGGTAGCCCAGGCGGGAAAAAGAATTATGAAGAGTGGAAATTCTGCAAGGCGAGGATCACAGATGCGGGGGCACGGAGAAAAAGGGAGATAAGAACACTCTTTCTTGACAGAGGAGGCATGATAAGAAAGTAATGAATGTACACCACTGTGCGCTAGGCTGCGGTACGCGGAGAAGGCAAACCTTTTAACTGAACGGTGGACGAGACATCAGGAAAGGAAGCAAAGAATTAGATTCCCAATCGGGCCCCTAGTTTTAATCCTCCCTTTTACCAACTTTCCCTGTATGAATCTTAGCCCTGGCTTTGTCTCTGTTGATCTTTCCTTCTCATTACTTGTTAAATGTAAACTTCAGAACACCCGTGACCCAACCCGATTCCTTCCTGTCTTATCTTCCCCCTTCTCCTTTTTCTCCTTGGGTTTCCTTTCTTTCTGTTCTTTCTTTTGCCTTGTATTTTCCTTCATTTTTCGCTTTTCTTCCCTCTCGTACCCCCCATGGGCCCAGCCTCATAGCAGTGCTCCTTCCCATATGACTGTCTACTCTACTACCTTTACTACCTATTCTTTTCCCTACTACCACTTTTCTCCTACATTTCCCCCTCTCTTTTTACCCTCCTTTTGCCTCCTATAAATACCCTTCCTCTGTCTCTGTGTGTTAGTGTGACTTTTTAAATGGTCCCAAATCGGGCCGAAACGTCGTTGTAAGCTCCTCTCTTTTTATATGTGCGGGTTGTGTGTGTATTGTTCCAGTCCTATTGTTTGGCTTTTGTTATTTAACTACCTATATCTACCTACTTTTTCTACATACCTACCGTTACTACAATTCCAGTTTGCAACTAGTGCACTACACATCTGCAGTCATGTACTAACTTCTGTCATAACTATTTTTTTTTACAAAATGATTACTAAAGCCTTGAATCATAGAAATATATAATAAAATGATATTTTAGATCGTTTTTCGATACAGTGGACCCCCGAGTTTCGTAAACCCCGGAAATCGTACATTTATGTAAGTATAATATTGTAAGTGCTTGTGGAAAAGTATTTTTTGGAGTCTGAAATAGACTAACCTACGTGACATTTTTCCTTAATTGAGTAAATTCGTTCGGTAATGGCACTTGAGCAGACTTCAGGAGTGAAGTTTTTACGAAACTCGGGGGTCCACTGTATTTCTAAATAATTTACATAATATAAAAAAATTCCAGAAAAAGTCCATTAAAATATATCTTAGTTAAATGTTGTTTAATTGTATATTTTAACGATTTAGAGCTGTTTGAAAGCTTTGCGGACAAACCTCAATTTTTGGCTAAAATAAGTAAATTTTCACACTTTTATTTAGTATTGCTGCTATAAGTGAATTTTATGGGAGAAGTAAGTGAAATTTAACTTTCACTTATTAAAAAATTAAGAATCTCCTCATAACAACATAAGAAACTCCTCATTAAAAACTTAGGAATCTCTTTATATCAACATAAGAAACTACTCATAACAACATAAACTGTTTTTGCTTCACCTTATTTTTTTTCTTGCCTCTCCAAGCGTCTTTTCTTAGCTCTCTCCTTCATATCAGCTTGTATGACTTGATTCTCTTGATCAACAAACATTTCAGTTAACATTCTATTGTGCTTCAATATTTCTTTCCTTTCCAGAATAATTTCCTACCACAACATTTTTTCCTCTTCCATTTTCCATTTCCATTTTCTAATTTCATTGTTAAGCACTCGTCGTGTTTCCTCCATTGTCATCTGGTTGTCTCTAGTACTCTTCACAGTTAATTCGTGGGAAATAATCAAATAGGTTGACGAGGGGCTCGAACCCTCGTTCTTTATATTACAGAGTCAGATGCTTTACCAACTCGGCCGTGGGGGTAGGATTAGAAAATAATTGGAAATAATACGTATTCTATTATATTCTGTCACAGGCATTAATTGAAACTCAACTGATGACTGAGTAATGATTGTTAGGTAGTGATGATTGTTGAATAGTGACAATTATGATGTGTTGTGTAGTGTAGTGCAGTGTAGTGCAGTGTAGTGTAGTGCAGTGTTGTATAGAGTAGTTGTGTCTTGTGTAGTGTAGTGAAGTGTTTGTTGTGTAGTGTTGCATATTATAGTGTAGTGTTGTGTAGTATAGTGCAGTGTAGTGTGGTGTAGTGTAGTGCAGTGTAGTGTGGTGTAGTGTAGTGTTGAGTAATGCAGTGTAATGTTTTGAATTGTTCTGTTGTGTAGAGTTGTATTGCATAGCCTAGCATTGTGTAGTGTTGTGCTGTGTATTGCTGTGTATTGTAGTGTAGTGAAACATTGTGTAGTGTTGTTTTGTGTAATGTAGTGTTGTCTTGTGTAGTGCTGTTTTGTGTAGTGCAGTGTTGTATAGTGATCAGTGTGTAGAGTAGTTCTGTCTTGTGTAGAGTAATGTAAAGAAGTGTTGTGTAGTGTAGTGCTGCATATTTTAGTGTGGTGTTGTGTAGTATAGCACAGTGTAGTGTAGTGCAGTGTTTTGTAATGTTAAGTAATGTGTATTATTGTGTTGTGTAGAGTTCTGTTGTGTAGTGCAGTATTGAGTTGGGTAGTGTAGTGTTGTGTAGTATAGTGTTGTGTAGTGCAGTGTTGTGTAGTGTACTGTAGTGTTGTGTTGGGTGTTGTAGTGTAGTGTAGAGATGTGTAGACTAGAGTTGTTTTGTGTAATGTAATGTTGTCTTGAGTAGTGTAGTGCTGTTTTGTGTAGTACCAAACTGTAGCCCAGTAATGGGAGACCCGAATCAACAACTGGGGTCCGGGGTTCAATAACCGGACGAACTACTAAAAAAAAAAATACACCCAAACTGTAGCCCAGTGGTGGGAGGCACGGATCAACCACTGGGGTCCGGGGTCAGTGACTTAGAACAGACTTAGAATCAGACACTAAGACTTATCTGTCTCTCCCTCTCCCTGTGACTTACTAAAAGACTTGTCTGAATCAGACAGACAGACAGACTTCTCTGTCTCTCCATCTCCCTCTTACTTACTTAACCCTTTGGGGGTCGACAGGCCTTCTGGGGAAAGTGTTCCTGGGGTCGAAAAATATTCGGAAAAAAAAAAAATTATTTTTTCTTATGAAATGATAGATTTCGTTTTTCTGAATCTAAATAGCTAAACAAAATTTTTTTGCGATCAATACTTACGGAGATATGGAGGTTTCAAGTTGACCAAATTGAACCGCTGACAGCAATCGGTGACTTCCGGTTGGCGGTAATAGTTTATTTTTTTTTTTGGACTTTTTCTTTTATTTTTTAATATTTTATTTTTCAAGTAACTTTTATGTCCTGTGAGACCAATATAAACCATATTTTGTATATATACACTCCTTGTATACTACACAATAACTGCTGGCTGACTAGCTGACCAGCTGGCTGGCTGGCTGGCTGACCAGCTGGCTGGCTGGCTAGCTGACCAGCTGGCTGGCTAGCTGACCAGCTGGCTGGCTGGCTAGCTGGCTGGCTGGCTGACCAGCTGGGTGACCAGCTGGCTGGCTGGCTAGCTGGCTGAACAGCTGGCTGGATGGATGGCCAGTCGACTGGCTGGCTTGCTGGCTGACCAGCTAGCCGGCTGGCTTGCTGACCAGTTGGCTGGCTGGCTGGCTAGCTGACCAGCTGGCTGGCTGGCTAGCTGACCAGCTGGCTGGCTGGCTAGCTGACCAGCTGGCTGGCTGAACAGCTGTCTGGTGGATGGATGGCCAGCCGGCTGGCTGGCTTGCTGGCTGACCAGCTAGCCAGCTGGCTGGCTGGCTTACTGACCAGTTGGCTGGCTGGCTGAACAGCTGGTTGCATGGATGGTCAGCCGGCTGGCTGGCTGGCTGGCTGTGTGTCTATCTCACAGGAACACAAATACAATTATACATAGTGTAAATTACCTAGGATACACGTGAGAATATAATAATAATAATAATAATAATAATAATAATAATAATAATAATAATAATAATAATAAATTATTATTATTATTATTATTATTATTATTGAAGGAAGGTGTAAATGTCAGTCTTATCAGTAATCCAATTACAAATCTGACATTTGAAGAGGGTGAGGTCTTCTTATCTTGTTTATTATCTGCTAAACTAATTACTGTTGACATTTGATGCCTTCGCCTTCCTGCCTCAACCCCTGCCTCTCTCCCTCCCTGCCACTCTCCCTCCCTCCTTGCCTGCCTCCCTGCCAGCCACATAGGGGTTAGCCTCATCTTTTCAAGAGTGATGACATTTGACAAATGAGGAACACTGCCTTCGCCTGCCTGCCTCAACCCCTGCCTCCCTCCCTCCCTGCCACTATCCCTGCCTCCCTCCCTCCCACCCTCCCTGCCTGCCTCCCTGCCAGCCAGCCAGGGGTTAGCCTCATCTTTTCATGAGTGATGACATTTGACAAATGAGGAACACTGCCTTCGCCTGCCTGCCTCAACCCCTGCCTCCCTCCTCCCTGCCACTATCCCTGCCTCCCTCCCTCCCACCCTCCCTGCCTGCCTCCCTGCCAGCCAGCCAGGGTTAGCCTCATCTTTTCAAGAGTGATGACATTTGACAAATGAGGAACACTGCCTTCGCCTGCCTGCCTCAACCCCTGCCTCCCTCCCTCCCTGCCACTATCCCTGCCTCCCTCCCACCCTCCCTGCCTGCCTCCCTGCCAGCCAGCCAGGGGTTAGCCTCATCTTATCAAGAGTGATGACATTTGACAAATGCGGAACACTGCCTTTGCCTGCCTGCCTCAACCCCTGCCTCCCTGCCACTATCCCTGCCTGCCTCCCTGCCAGCCAGCCAGGGGTTAGCCTCGTCTTATCAAGAGTGATGACATTTGACAAATGAGGATACACTGCCTTCCCTTTATTTGTTTTCACTGTTTTATCTGTCTGTCTGTTTGTCTGTCTGTCTGTCTGTCTGTCTGTCTGAATTTTTTTTGGATTATCCTAGGTAATTTACACTATGTATTTATCCTCTGTAATTTACACTATGTATTTATCCTTGGTTATTTACTCTTATGTATTTATGTGTACCTGTGTGACAGAGCCAGCCAGCTGGTCAGCCTGCCTGCCTGCCTTCAGCCAGCCAGCCAGCTTTCCCCACTGTCTTCCCCACTGCCTTCCCCACCCACCCCACTGTCTTCCCCACCCACCCTACTGTCTTCCCCACCCCCACTGTCATCCCCACCCACCCCACTGTCTTCCCCACCTTCCCACTCCCCACTGCCTTCCCACTCCCCACTGTCTTCCCACTTCACCCACTGTATTCCCACCCACCCCACTCCCCACTGCTTTCCCTACCACTCACACTGCGGGAGTGAGGTGTCTACCACTTGGCTTGGTGACAAGGTGCACTGAATTACCACTCCCACAATGCAATGTGGGTGGATAATTTTTCCTACTGCGCACACTTATCACATAGACCCATTCTATCATATGTAGGCTTACCAGCTTTCTCCCCTCGATTTGAAGCCGCTAGAATTTACGCGTACTAGTACGGCACCAACCCTGCTTGTAAACGTCTAGTACGGCGCGACCCCCAAAGGGTTAAAGCCTAGTGTGAATCAGACAGACTTATCTGTCTCTCCCTCTCCCTTGACTTATTAAAAGACTTGTCTGAATCAGACAGATGGACAGAAAGACTTATATGTCTGTCCCTCTGACTATGACCTACTAAAAGACTTGTCTGTCTGTCTTTCATGTCACTGCTACTCACAACAAGACTTTTCTGTCTCTAATATCAAAAAACGTTTAAATTTAAAAATATTTATAATAGTTTTCCATTGAAAATAAATACTTGCAGCTTCAGCACCAGCAGCAGCAGCAGCTGCAGCAGCAACAGAAGCAGCAGCAGCAGCAGCAGCAGTAGCAGCAGCAGCAGCAGCAGCAGCGTAGTGGTAGTAGTAGTAGCAGTAGTAGCAACAAGAGCTCCAGAAGCAGCAGGAAGAGTTGGATATGTAACTGAAATTAGAATAACTAGAGGTGGTCAGTGCTAGTGATTAAAACAAAACTAAGTGTTTCGGGTGAGGGGTCGGTGACTTAGAACAGACTTAGAATCAGACACTCAGAATTATCTGTCTCTCCCTCTCCCTGTGACTTACTAAAATACTTGTCTGAATCAGACAGACAGACAGACTTATCTGTCTCTCCTTCTCCCTGTGACTTACTAAAATACTTGTCTGAATCGGGACAGATGGACAGACAGACTATCTGTCTGTTCCTCTGACTGTGACTTACTAAAAGACTTGTCTGTTTGTCTGTCATATCACTGCAACTCACAACAAGACTTTTCTGTCTCTCTCTCACTAACTGTACTTATAAATATTATTAATAATATTATTATTGTTATCATCATCAAAAGTAAGCAATGGTACCTAAACCCGGAAGGGTCATACAGCTTTTTAACTCAATCAAAAACCATTTAAATTTAAAAATATTTATAATAGTTTTCACTTGAAATAAATGCTTGCAGTGGTGGTGGCGATGATGGCGGCGACGGAGCAACAGCAGCAGCAGCAGCAGTAGCAGCAGTAGAAGCGGAGAAGACAGTAGCAGGAGGACCAGCAGCAGAAAGAGCAGCAGCAGTACCATAGCAGCAGAAGCGCAAACACCAAATGAAACAACACAGATAGAATAATAGGCTTACATAAGCCTTTAAATAATAAAATGTTCCAACACCTATTACCACTACACCACATCCACCATCATTACATATCTACCATCACTACACTACATAACTACTATCATTTCTCATAAAATCAACCCTCACTGCTGCAATCTACCACCATTCCAGTAAACGTCTATCACCACTACACATCTAACACCAATACATATCTACCACTACTTCACATCTACCAACACTACACTAGATATCTACCATCACTGCTCTACATACATACCGTCACTACACTTCTAGTCTGCAACCAATGCACTAACATCTGCAGTCTAGTACTACACTACACTTCAGCCATAACTACTGATCTACCATCACTACTACACATATAAGATCCTACACATCTAAGCCCATTGACACTACATATCTACTACCATTACACATCTCCCAACATTACACTAGCTATCTACCATCCCGGCTCTACATGCCCACCATCACTACACTTCCAGTCCCAACCAGTGCACAACACATCTAGCAGCCTAACACTACATATCTACCACCATTACACATCTACCAACACTACACTAGATACCTACCATCACTGCTCTACATACCTACAGTCACTACACTTCCAGTCCACAACCAGTGCAAACACATATGCAGTCTAGTATTACACTACACTGCTGCCATAAATACTGATCTAACATCACTACACATCTATGTCTACACATCTAGACACACTCTATCATTACTATCTCCCATTACACTACATATCTACTACCATTACATATCTCCCAACATTACACTAGATATCTACTATCCCGGCTCTACATGCCTACCATCACTACACTTCCAGTCCGCTAACCAGTGCACAACACTCAGCAGCCTAACACTACATATCTACCACCATTACACATCTACCAACACACACTAGATACCAACCATCACTGCTCTACATACCTACAGTCACTACACTTCCAGTCCACAACCATTGCACTCACATATGCAGTCTAGTACTGCACTCACTTCTGCCATAACTACTGATCTAACATCACTACTACACATCTACGATCACTACACATCTAGCAGCCCACACTACATATCTACTACCATTACACATCTCCCAACATTACACTAGATATCTACCATCCGCTCTACATGCCTACCGTCACTACACTTCCATTCCATGCAACCAGTGCACACACATCTAGCAGACTAACACTCATATCTACCACTTACACTGATCTACCAACACAATACTAGATACCTACCATCACTGCTCTACATACCTACCATTACTACACTTCAGTCCACAACCATTGACTTCACATCTGCAGTCTAGTACTGCACTTCACTTCTGCCATACAACTGATCTACTATCCTACTCACATCTACGATTACTACACGTCTAGCAGCCAACACTACATATCTACCACCATTACACATATACCAACACTACACTATATACTACCATCACTGATCTACATACCTACTGTCACTAACTTAGTCTGCAACAGTGCACTACACATCTGCAGTCTAGTACTACACTACACTCTCAGCTATAACTACTGATCTCCATCACTACTACACATATAAGATTACTACCACAATCTAGCAGTCAACACTACATATCTACTACCATTACACATCTCCCAACATTACACTATCTATCTACCATCCCGCCATCATGCCTACCATCACTACACTTCCAGTCCATGACCAGTTAGCAGCTCACATATCTACCACCATTACACATCTACCAACACTACACTATATACCTACTATCACTGCTCTACATACCTACAGTCACTACACTTCCAGTCCACAACCAGTGCAAGACACATCTGCAGTCTAGTACTCACTCACTTCTGCCTTAAATACTGATCTACCATCACTACTACACATCTAGTCACTACACATCTAGCACCCAACACTACATATCTACTACCATTACATATATCCAACATTACACTACATATATCACTACCATTACATATCTCCCAACATTACACTAGATATCTACCATCCCCACTCTGCTGCCTACCATCACTACACTTCCAGTCTGCAACCAGTGCACAACACATCTAGCAGCCTAACACTACATATCTACCACCATTACAATCTACCAACACTATACTAGTACCTACCATCACTGCTCTACATACCTACCGTCACTACACTTCCAGTCCACAACCATTGCACTTCACATCTGCAGTCTAGTACTGCACTTCACTCTGCCTTAACAACTGATCTACCATCACTCTACACATCTACGATTACTACACATCTAGCAGCCCAACACTACATATCTACCACCATTACACATATACCAACACTACATATATACACACACAACCCTGTAAAGAGAGGGTTACGACGACGTTTACGGCCCGACTTGGACCATTTACAAAGTCACACTAAAACACGAGACAGAGGAAGGGTATTTATAGGCAGGCAGACAGGAGGGTACAAGAGGTGGGAATGTAGGAGTAGTGGTAGTAGTGGTAGTAGTAAAGGTAGTAGTAAAGGTAGTAGAGTAGACAGTCATATGGGAAGGAGCACTGCTATGAGGCTAGCGGCCCGCAAGGGGTACGAGAGGGAAGAAAAGCGAAAAATGAAGGAAAATACAAGGCAAAAGAAAGAACAGAAAGAAAGGAAAACCCAAGGAGAAAAAAAGGAGAAGGGGAAGATAAGACAGGGAAGGAATCAGGTTAAGTCACGGGTGTTCTGAAGTTTAGAGCATTTAACAATGTAATGAGAGAGGAAAGCATCAACAGAGACAAAGCCAGGGCTAAGATTCATACAGGGAAAGTTGTGTATAAGGGAGGATTCAACCAGGCGGCGACTATGAAAGTTAGACGTAGGGTAGACAGTTTTAGCAGAAGACCAATCAATGGGATGACTGTGATCTCTGACATGACAGAAAAGAGCATTATTAGTGTCGGCAAGCCTAACACTATTTTTGTGCTCCCTGAGTCTGTCAGAAAGAGATCGGCCAGTTTCTCCGAAGTACTGAAGAGGACAGGAGGAGCAAGAAATAGAGTAGACACCAGGAGAATCTGTGGAGGTAGGGAGGTATGAACTAGATTAGTGCGAAGAGTGTTAGTTTGGCGAAAGGTAAGTTTGATGTCTAAGGAACGGAGAGAGTTGCTGAGATTAGAGAGACCAGAGATGTAGGGAAGGCAGAGGACTGGAGAGTTCTCAGGAGTAGAGGGTTTAGGAGAGAAGAAAGTCCGTTTAGCACGAGAGAAAGCAGAGTCTATGAAATGGGAAGGGTAGCCCAGGCGGGAAAAAGAATTATGAAGAGTGGAAATTTCTGCTTCAAGAAACTGAGGATCACAGATGCGGAGAGCACGGAGAAAGAGGAGATAAGAACACTCTTCTTGACAGAGGAGGCATGATAAGAGAAGTAATGAATGTACATGCCACTGTGCATAGGCTTGCGGTACACGGAGAAGGCAAAACCTGTAACTGAACGGTGGACATGAACATCAAGGAAAGGAAGCAAAGAATTAGATTCCCAATCAGCTTTAAACTTAATGGAAGGGGCAAGATTATTAAGAGCATCAAGAAAAGGTTGGAAGAGACTTAAGTCATGAGGCCAAAGAGCAAAGATGTCATCTACATAGCGGAGCCAGAGTGAAGGACGTACATCAATAGTGGGAAGAAGAACAGTTTCTTGAAGCAGAAATTTCCACTCTTCATAATTCTTTTTCCCGCCTGGGCTACCCTTCCCATTTCATAGACTCTGCTTTCTCTCGTGCTAAACGGACTTTCTTCTCTCCTAAACCCTCTACTCCTGAGAACTCTCCAGTCCTCTGCCTTCCCTACATCTCTGGTCTCTCTAATCTCAGCAACTCTCTCCGTTCCTTAGACATCAAACTTACCTTTCGCCAAACTAACACTCTTCGCACTAATCTAGTTCATACCTCCCCTACCTCCACAGATTCTCCTGGTGTCTACTCTATTTCTTGCTCCTCCTGTCCTCTTCAGTACTTCGGAGAAACTGGCCGATCTCTTTCTGACAGACTCAGGGAGCACAAAAATAGTGTTAGGCTTGCCGACACTAATAATGCTCTTTTCTGTCATGTCAGAGATCACAGTCATCCCATTGATTGGTCTTCTGCTAAAACTGTCTACCCTACGTCTAACTTTCATAGTCGCCGCCTGGTTGAATCCTCCCTTATACACAACTTTCCCTGTATGAATCTTAGCCCTGGCTTTGTCTCTGTTGATGCTTTCCTCTCTCATTACATTGTTAAATGCTCTAAACTTCAGAACACCCGTGACTTAACCTGATTCCTTCCCTGTCTTATCTTCCCCCTTCTCTTTTTTCTCCTTGGGTTTTCCTTTCTTTCTGTTCTTTCTTTTGCCTTGTATTTTCCTTCATTTTTTCGCTTTTCTTCCCTCTCGTACCCCCCTTGCGGGCCGCTAGCCTCATAGCAGTGCTCCTTCCCATATGACTGTCTACTCTACTACCTTTACTACTACCTTTACTACTACCACTACTACCACTACTCCTACATTTCCCCACTCTCTTGTACCCTCCCCTGTCTGCCTGCCTATAAATACCCTTCCTCTGTCTCTGTGTGTTAGTGTGACTTTGTAAATGGTCCAAGTCGGGCCGAAACGTCGTCGTAAGCTCCTCTCTTTTATATGTGCGGGTTGTGTGTGTATTGTTCCAGTCACGGTATTGTGCCTTTTTTGTTATTTACTGCTCACTAACATCAAAGTTCAGTTCCATGGATCAAGCACTGCTCACTAACATCAAAGTTCAGCTTCATGGATCAAGCACTGCTCACTAACATCAAAGATCAGTTCCATGGATCAAGCACCGCTCACTAACATCAAAGTTCAGTTCCATGGATCAAGCACCGCTCACTAACATCAAAGTTCAGTTCCATGGATCAAGCACTGCTCACTAACATCAAAGTTCAGCTCCATGGATCAAGCACTGCTCACTAACATCAAAGTTCAGTTCCATGGATCAAGCACTGCTCAATAACATCAAAGTTCAGTTCCATGGATCAAGCACTGCTCAACAACATCAAAGTTCAGTTCCATGGATCAAGCACTGCTCACTAACATCAAAGTTCAGTTCCATGGATCAAACTGCTCATAAATCAAAGTTCAGTTCCATGGATCAAGCACCGCTCACTAACATCAAAGTTCAGTTCCATGGATCAAGCACTGCTCACTAACATGAAAGTTCAGTTCCATGGATCAAGTACCGCTCACTAACATCAAAGATCAGTTCCATGGATCAAGCAATGCTCACTAACATCAAAGTTCAGTTCCATGGATCAAGCACTGCTCACTAACATCAAAGTTCAGTTCCATGGATCAAGCACCGCTCACTAACATCAAAGTTCAGCTTCATGGATCAAGCACCGCTCACGAACATCAAAGTTCAGTTCCATGGATCAAGCACGCTCACTAACATCAAAGTTCAGTTCCATGGATCAAGCACCGCTCACAACATCAAAATTCAGTTCCATGGATCAAGCACCGCTCACTAACAACAAAGTTCAGTTCCATGGATCAAGCACTGCTCCCTAACATCAAAGTTCAGCTTCATGGATCATGCACTGCTCACTAATATCAAAGTTCAGTTCCATGGATCAAGCACTGCTCACTAACATCAAAGTTCAGCTTCATGGATCAAGCACCGCTCACTAACATCAAAGTTCAGTTCCATGGATCAAGCACCGCTCACTAACATCAAAGTTCAGTTCCATGGATCAAGCACTGCTCACTAACATCAAAGTTCAGTTCCATGGATCAAGCACTGCTCACTAACATCAAAGTTCAGTTCCATGGATCAAGCACTGCTCACTAACATCAAAGTTCAGCTCCATGGATCAAGCACTGCTCACTAACATCAAAGTTCAGTTCCATGGATCAAGCACCGCTCACTAACATCAAAGTTCAGCTCTATGGATCAATCACTGCTCACTAACATCAAAGTTCAGTTCCATGGATCAAGCACTGCTCACTAACATCAAAGTTCAGTTCCATGGATCAAGCACTGCTCACTAACATCAAAGTTCAGTTCCATGGATCAAGCACTGCTCACTACATCAAAGTTCAGTTCCATGGATCAAGCACCGCTCACTACATCAAAGTTCAGTTCCATGGATCAAGCACCGCTCACTACATCAAAGTTCAGTTCCATGGATCAAGCACCGCTCACTACATCAAAGTTCAGTTCCATGGATCAAGCACTGCTCACTAACATCAAAGTTCAGTTCCATGGATCAAGCACCGCTCACTAACATCAAAGTTCAGTTCCATGGATCAAGCACTGCTCACTAACATCAAAGTTCAGTTCCATGGATCAAGCACTGCTCACTAACATCAAAGTTCAGTTCCATGGATCAAGCACCGCTCACTAACATCAAAGTTCAGTTCCATGGATCAAGCACTGCTCACTAACATCAAAGTTCAGTTCCATGGATCAAGCACCGCTCACTAACATCAAAGTTCAGTTCCATGGATCAAGCACCGCTCACTAACATCAAAGTTCAGTTCCATGGATCAAGCACCGCTCACTAACATCAAAGTTCAGTTCCATGGATCAAGCACTGCTCACTAACATCAAAGTTCAGTTCCATGGATCAAGCACCGCTCACTAACATCAAAGTTCAGTTCCATGGATCAAGCACTGCTCACTAACATCAAAGTTCAGTTCCATGGATCAAGCACTGCTCACTACATCAAATTCAGTTCCATGGATCAAGCACCGCTCACTAACATCAAAGTTCAGTTCCATGGATCAAGCACTGCTCACTAACATCAAAGTTCAGCTCCATGGATCAAGCACTGCTCACTAACATCAAAGTTCAGTTCCATGGATCAAGCACCGCTCAATAACATCAAAGTTCAGCTCTATGGATCAATCACTGCTCACTAACATCAAAGTTCAGTTCCATGGATCAAGCACCGCTCACTAACATCAAAGTTCAGTTCCATGGATCAAGCACTGCTCACTAACATCAAAGTTCAGCTCCATGGATCAAGCACTGCTCACTACATCAAAGTTCAGTTCCATGGATCAAGCACCGCTCACTACATCAAAGTTCAGTTCCATGGATCAAGCACCGCTCACTAACATCAAAGTTCAGTTCCATGGATCAAGCACCGCTCACTAACATCAAAGTTCAGTTCCAAGGATCAAGCGCCGCTCACTAACATCAAAGTTCAGCTCCATGGATCAAGCACCGCTCACTAACATCAAAGTTCAGTTCCAAGGATCAAGCACCGCTCACTAACATTAAAGTTCAGTTCCATGGATCAAGCACTGCTCACTACATCAAAATTCAGTTCCATGGATCAAGCACCGCTCACTAACATCAAAGTTCAGTTCCATGGATCAAGCACCGCTCACTAACATCAAAGTTCAGTTCCATGGATCAAGCACCGCTCACGAACATCAAAGTTCAGTTCCATGGATCAAGCACCGCTCACGAACATCAAAGTTCAGCTCCATGGATCAAGCACTGCTCACTAACATCAAATACAAACTCATTTACTTAATGGAAAAGTAAATGAATTCCATATGGAAGGTAAAATTGACAAAATAAGACCTACATCATCACCAAACATCTCAGGAACATCATCACCAAACATCTCAGGAACATCATCACCAAACATCTCAGGAACATCATCACCAAACATCTCAGGAACATCATCACCAAACATCTCAGGAACATCAAGACTCGTGAGACTTGGAAGCTGATACAAAGAAACGTTTTAAAGTTATCGCAAGTAAACCAACTTTGGGAACGGTTGTTTAAAATGGAACAGATGGCTTCTGCACTTGCTCACTAAGGTTAAAAATTTTAAACCGATCGGTTAAGGCATTCTTTAGATATACACAAAACCCTTAGAGGAAGTTGATGCAAGACTAAAACACAGCTGCTAACAATGTGACAGCCTGGCATAAAGTACTTCAGTATTTAAAGATTCAAAGAACCCGTAAAGAATTTAAATGTTTCTCAATATAAACATCGAACTTCTCTGAAAATGAAAGAAATTTACCCCAAAAAAATCTATATATAAATGTTGGGGTTAATATTTTCTAATCTTTATTTTCTTAGTTTGTATAATATTCTCCTTTATATTTTATGTAAACCGTTTTTATTATACTTTATGGTTACATTGTTTAGTTAAATCGCTTGCTGGTACAATATTGTTATCTGTTTCAGTTGACAAGAATGTTAATGATTAAAACTTACACTATTTTATATTTCCTACTTATATTTCTTATTTTATTTAATGCAATTGATTACTATTTGGTGTATATACAGAGAGAGGCGAGTGTATACACAGGAGATGTGCAGCGTGTATCACCTATCTGTAGTAATGGAAATTAAATTTAACATCATAATTAATACATGTTTAAACCTGTATTTAAGAAAGAAAAGCAACAAGAAAAAATATTATAATATATTTAGTATTATTAGTTTAGGTAATGTTTTGTATATTATATATTGTACAAGTATTGATTCTCAGAGACCCTCACTTTGTTGATCCTCACTTACCTTGTTGATCCTCACTTACCTTGTTGATCCTCACTTACCTTGTTGATCCTCACTTACCTTGTTGATCCACACTTACCTTGTTGATCCTCACTTACCTTGTTGATCCACACTTACCTTGTGACCCACACTTACCTTGTTGATCCTCACTTACCTTGTTGATCCACACTTACCTTGTTGATCCACACTTACCTTGTTGATCCACACTTACCTTGTTGATCCTCACTTATCTTGTTGATCCACACTTACCTTGTTGATCCACACTTACCTTGTTGATCCTCACTTACCTTGTTGATCCACACTTACCTTGTTGATCCTCACTTACCTTGTTGATCCACACTTACCTTGTTGATCCACACTTACCTTGTTGATCCTCACTTACCTTGTTGATCCACACTTACCTTGTTGATCCATACTTACCTTGTTGATCCTCACTTACCATGTTGATCCTCACTTACCTTGTTGATCCACACTTACCTTGTTGATCCTCACTTACCTTGTTGATCCACACTTACCTTGTTGATCCATACTTACCTTGTTGATCCACACTTACCTTGTTGATCCACACTTACCTTGTTGATCCTCACTTACCTTGTTGATCCTCACTTACCTTGTTGATCCACACTTACCTTGTTGATCCACACTTACCTTGTTGATACTCACTTACCTTGCTGATCCTCACTTATCTTGTTGATTCATACTTACCTTGCTGATCCACACTTACCTTGTTAATCGTCACTTACCTTGTTGATCCACACTTACCTTGTTGATCCACACTTACCTTGCTGATCCTCACCTATCTTGTTGATTCATACTTACCTTGTTGATCCACACTTACCTTGTTAATCGTCACTTACCTTGTTGATCCATACTTATCTTGTTGATCCACACTTACCTTGTTGATCCTATCTTACATTGTTGATCCGTCACAAGTGAGGAATACTTTCTTAGTGTCTAAGATGTAATCTCTCCATCAATTTACCTCATCCTGCTTAAAATAAAGAGACTTTCAAAGAAATCCAATAAATTTACGAGGCAAATGATGTTCTATGTTGCAACACTTTATCGCTGCTTGACAGACGTATCATCTTATTGATGAATAAGATGTGCAACATCTTCAGTCGAACACAAGGGAATATAACACTGAAGAAAACTGAAGTTGTTCCAAGATGGTCAGTCCCTCAAATCTCCCGTCTACAGTGGTATATTCCTCTGTATTCAACTGAAGAAGACTCTCTATTGATGTAATAAAAACTTCAGAATAAGTGTCTCTCAAATACCACGTGTTTGACTCAACCTATGTAGGAACCCCATCAAATACAGGGTTCTAAAACATGACGTACACCTCCTTACTCTGACCTAAACACGTCTCAGATTTATCATGTTAAAACAAAATAAGTCAAAATCAATCCTGTTGACCTAAATCATATTATCATTCTATTACCAATATATTTCAACATATGTAATAACCTTAATGATGTTCCACTTAAGTATTCACCACTTCAAACCTTAATTATGTTCCACTTAAGTATTCCCCACTTCAAACCTTAATGATGTTCCAATTAAGTATTCACCACTTCTAACCTTAATTATGCTCCACTTGAGTATTCACCACTTCAAACCTTAATTATGTTCCACTTAAGTATTCACCACTTCAAACCTTAATGATGTTCCACTTAAGTATTCACCACTTCTAACCTTAATTATGTTGCACTTGAGTATTCACCACTTCAAACCTTAATTATGTTCCACTTAAGTATTCACCACTTCAAAAATTAATGATGTTCCACTTATTCACCACTTCTAACCTTAATTATGTTCCACTTAAGTATTCACCACTTCAAACCTTAATTATGTTCCACTTAAGTATTCACCACTTCAAACCTTAATGATGTTCCACTTAAGTTTTCACCAATTCTAACCTTAGTAAATAAGTAAGTAAGTAAGTTTATTCAGGTATACACAAATACATTTACATACATTATCATACATAGCAGCCTGGTCACAGACCGGGCCGCGGGGGCGTTGACCCCTGGAATTCTCTCCAGGTAGACTCCAGGTAGATATGTGTAGAGAACCTGGGATAACCCAAAAAAGTCAGACAGAGTGACTTATTTCCATTGGGGTCCCTTAATTATGTTCCACTTGAGTATTCACCACTTCAAACCTTAATTATGTTCCACTTGAGTATTCACCACTTCAAACCTTATATGAAACTGTTGCGTAAACCACAAACCAAATTATTATATAATGATGTATTAAAGTAAAAAACAATATTATATAATTGTCGAATAGTTATCAGTTTATTTAAAGCTGCCAGAAATAATCTACATAACACTAGACGTTCTGTAAAGTAGTTTAAATTCATCTAACATCATTAGTGATATATAATTTATATTGTTATATTAATTTCCAATGTCATTATGCACGTGAAATGTTTTAATAATAAAGGTAGCCAGGAGCTGCACCTGGGTCTTAATGTTTCAGTAATAAAGGTAGCCAGGAGCTACACCTGGGTCTTAAAGTTTCAGTAATAAAGGTAGCCAGGAGCTGCACCTGGGTCTTAATGTTTCAGTAATAAAGGTGGCCAGGAGCTGCAGCTGGGTCTTAATGTTTCAGTAATAAAGGTGGCCAGGAGCTGCAGCTGGGTCTTAATGTTTCAGTAATAAAGGTAGCCAGGAGCTGCACCTGGGTCTTAATGTTTCAGTAATAAAGGTGGCCAGGAGCTACACCTGGGTCTTAATGTTTCAGTAATAAAGGTAGCCAGGAGCTGCACCTGGGTCTTAATGTTTCAGTAATAAAGGTGGCCAGGAGCTGCAGCTGGGTCTTAATGTTTCAGTAATAAAGGTAGCCAGGAGCTGCCCTTGAGTCTTAATGTTTCAGTAATAAAGGTAGCCAGGAGCTGCACCTGGGTCTTAATGTTTCAGTAACAAAGGTAGCCAGGAGCTGCACCTGGGTTTTAGTGTTTCAGTAATAAAGGTAGCCAGGAGCTGCACCTGGGTCTTAATGTTTCAGTAATAAAGGTAGCCCGGAGCTGCACTTGAGTCTTAATGTTTCAGTAATAAAGGTGGCCAGGAGCTGCAGCTGGGTCTTAATGTTTCAGTAATAAAGGTATCCAGGAGCTGCACTTGAGTCTTAATGTTTCAGTAATAAAGGTAGCCAGGAGCTGCACCTGGGTCTTAATGTTTCAGTAACAAAGGTAGCCAGGAGCTGCACCTGGGTTTTAGTGTTTCAGTAATAAAGGTAGCCAGGAGCTGCACCTGGGTCTTAATGTTTCAGTAATAAAGGTAGCCAAGAGCTGCACTTGAGTATTAATGTTTCAGTAATAAAGGTAGCCAGGAGCTGCAGCTGAGTCTTAATGTTTCAGTAATAAAGGTAGCCAGGAGCTGCACCTGGGTCTTAATGTTTCAGTAATAAAGGTAGCCAGGAGCTGTAGCTGGGTCTTAATGTTTCAGTAATAAAGGTAACCAGGAGCTGCAGCTGGGTCTTAATGTTTCAGTAATAAAGGTAGCCAGGAGCTGCCCTTGAGTCTTAATGTTTCAGTAAAAAGGTAGCCAGGAGCTGCACCTGGGTCTTAATGTTTCAGTAACAAAGGTAGCCAGGAGCTGCACCTGGGTTTTAGTGTTTCAGTAATAAAGGTAGCCAGGAGCTGCACCTGGGTCTTAATGTTTCAGTAATAAAGGTAGCCAGGAGCTGCACTTGAGTCTTAATGTTTCAGTAATAAAGGTGGCCAGGAGCTGCAGCTGGGTCTTAATGCTTCAGTAATAAAGGTAGCCAGGAGCTGCACTTGAGTCTTAATGTTTCAGTAATAAAGGTAGCCAGGAGCTGCACCTGGGTCTTAATGTTTCAGTAACAAAGGTAGCCAGGAGCTGCACTTGAGTATTAATGTTTCAGTAATAAAGGTAGCCAGGAGCTGCAGCTGAGTCTTAATGTTTCAGTAATAAAGGTAGCCAGGAGCTGCACCTGGGTCTTAATGTTTCAGTAATAAAGGTAGCCAGGAGCTGCAGCTGGGTCTTAATGTTTCAGTAATAAAGGTAACCAGGAGCTGCAGCTGGGTCTTAATGTTTCAGTAATAAAGGTAGCCAGGAGCTGCAGCTGGGTCTTAATGTTTCAGTAATAAAGGTAGCCAGGAGCTGCAGCTGGGTCTTAATGTTTCAGTAATAAAGGTGGCCAGGAGCTGCACCTGGGTCTTAATGTTTCAGTTATAAAGGTAGCCAGGAGCTGCACCTGGGTCTTAATGTTTCAGTAATAAAGGTAGCCAGGAGCTGCACCTGGGTGTTAATGTTTCAGTAATGAAGGTAGCCAGGAGCTGCACCTGGGTCTTAATGTTTCCATAATAAAGGTAGCCAGGAGCTGCACTTGGGTCTTAATGCTTCAGTAATAAAGGTAGCCAGGAGCTGCACTTGGGTCTTAATGTTTCAGTAATAAAGGTAGCCAGGAGCTGCACCTGGGTCTTAATGTTTCAGTAATAAAGGTGTCCAGGAGCTGCAGCTGGGTCTTAATGTTTCAGTATAAAAGGTAGCCAGGAACTGCACTTGAGTCTTAATGTTTCAGTAATAAAGGTAGCCAGGAGCTACACCTGGGTCTTAATATTTCAGTAATAAAGGTAACCAGGAGCTGCACCTGGGTCTTAATGTTTCAGTAATAAAGGTAGCCAGGAGCTGCAGCTGGGTCTTAATGTTTCAGTAATAAAGGTAGCCAGGAGCTGCAGCTGGGTCTTAATGTTTCAGTAATAAAGGTAGCCAGGAGCTGCAGCTGGGTCTTAATGTTTCAGTAATAAAGGTGGCCAGGAGCTGCACCTCGGTCTTAATGTTTCAGTTATAAAGGTAGCCAGGAGCTGCACCTGGGTCTTAATGTTTCAGTAATAAAGGTAGCCAGGAGCTGCACCTGGGTGTTAATGTTTCAGTAATGAAGGTAGCCAGGAGCTGCAGCTGGATCTTAATGTTTCAGTAATAAAGGTAGCCAGGAGCTGCACCTGGGTCTTAATGTTTCAGTAATAAAGGTAACCAGGAGCTGCACCTGGGTCTTAATGTTTCAGTAATAAAGGTAGCCAGGAGCTGCAGCTGGGTCTTAATGTTTCAGTAATAAAGGTAGCCAGGAGCTGCACCTGGGTCTTAATGTTTCAGAAATAAAGATAGCCAGGAGCTGCACCTGGGTCTTAATGTTTCAGTAATAAAGGTAACCAGGAGCTGCACCTGGGTCTTAATGTTTCAGTAATAAAGGTAGCCAGGAGCTGCACCTGGGTCTTAATGTTTCAGTAATAAAGGTAGCCAGGAGCTGCACCTGGGTCTTAATCATCAACTAGTCAGTATTGAACATAATATGATGATAATTTTATTTCCTTTCTCACAAGTTTAAACAAAAAACATCAATCAGCGTCAAAACTAGAAACAAGTTTGGGCGTCCATATCTATTGAAAGATATTACATCTTGGAAAGATGAGCCATTATTAGAGGTCAGGATGTGATGTTAGTACCTCCAGCAATACTGCACTGATGAAAACACCTGGTGCACAATAAACAATTGTTGGGACAACATTTTACTGTGTTAGTATTTAATCAAGTCATGAAACGTGATAAAGTCTTGACTTGATAAGTTTAAATAAGACAGCATTGAGAAATGTTCTTATTTAAAGCTTCTTCTGAGATGTATATTTACTTTACACAGTGTCCCGTGGCCTGGTGACAAAAGCTCTCGCTTCGCACGGTGAGGGTCCGGGTTTGATTCCCGGCTAACGGGTAGAATCATTGGGCGTGTTTCCTTACACCGGTTGTCCATGTTCACCCATCAGTAATAATGGGTACCTGGGTGTTAGTCGACTGGTGTGGGTCGCATGCTGGGAGAAAAACTGACCTAATTTGCCCGAAATGCTGTGCATAACAAGGGGCTTTCTATGTAGTAGTATGTCATTGATATCAGCTAGGCCTGTATACCTTGTGCATGTACTTGTAGAAATAAATATTATTATTATTATTATTATTATTATTATTATTATTTTATTATTATTATTATTATTATTATTATTATTTTTATTATTTTTATTATTATTATTATTATTATTATTATTATTATTATTATTATTATTATTTTTATTATTATTATTATTATTATTATTATTATTATTATTATTATTATTATTATTATTATTATTATTATTATTATTATTATTATTTTTATTATTATTATTATTATTATTATTATTATTATTATTATTATTATTATTATTATTATTTTTATTATTATTATTATTATTATATTATTATTATTATTATTATTATTGTTATTTTATTATTATTATTATTATTATTATTATTATTATTATTTTTATTATTTTTATTATTATTATTATTATTATTATTATTATTATTATTATTATTATTATTTTTATTATTATTATTATTATTATTATTATTATTATTATTATTATTATTATTATTATTTTTATTATTATTATTATTATTATTATTATTATTATTATTATTATTATTATTTTTATTATTATTATTATTATTATTATTATTATTATTATTATTATTATTTTATTTTATTATTATTATTATTATTATTATTATTATTATTATTATTTTTATTATTTTTATTATTTTTATTATTATTATTATTATTATTATTTTTTATTATTATTATTATTATTATTATTATTATTATTATTATTATTATTATTATTATTATTATAGTTCAATCCCCGCCAGTGGTATGGTTTGTTTACAATCAAGTCATAACGAAAATACACACAATCCTGTGTATGGAGCGTATACATATATTTATACAAAACACATAATCCTCTCCTTTTAATGTTATTATCAGTATGTAAACTCAAATATACACGCACACACATCACACTCCAAGCAGGTGTTGATTCACCGGGAAATCTCCCGGCCCGGGTCTTTACCAGATGGCGACCCGGCTCCGGCTCCCTGGCGTGGGAGTAGCAGAGACCGAAGTCTCCCATGGGAGGGGGGTACCCCTCAGCGGTGGGACCTACTGGTCCCAGGCCTAGCTATATTCGCCCACAAGCACGTAGGTAGATAGTTGCTAGGCCCCTCTGGTCTGCCACCTTCCCCGCCCCAAGGAGGCTGACGGGAAGGGCAGGCTTGCGAGCCGCAGATGGTAGCAAGCTCCAGCCTTGGCACCTACCCTGCCCTAGAAGGGCTGGGCATGGTGATCGACCACACTCCAAGCATGTATGTATACAGAGTATACGTACATATTTTTTGCATATATTTACGTTCTCACATAGCTATACAAATTAAAAATATATATCATACGAAATGAAAGTGGAAAAAACAGTTTTTGATGACCAAATTATTTTAAAATCTCTCTAAAAAGAAGATGGAAAATAGTTACTCACAATATTTTGAAGACATGACAGTGAAAGATGTGAGAATGTGACGTGATCTTGTTGAAGATAAGGAGAAGCCAGTGGCAATCGTTGAACAATTAAATAAATCATCTCAATAATCCCTTCATCAAATTTTCACATCATTCACTTCATTTATAATGACACACAAAACATTCACCAACACTACATCAAAAATACTGTACATGAATCCTATACAATACCGACAAGATGCAAATTAGACACATATGCAACATGTGGGTGTCTACGGTGCTCTTCACACCAACTGCAAGGCTGACGGACGCATTATCTCATCTTTTGTATTTAGTTTTACTGTCTTCAAATTTTGTCCTAGAATTTGTATTGATAAAGCCACTGGAGGGCGAAACGTCTACATTAAAGATACCCAGATATTGCATATGTGTCTAATTTTCATCATAAAAAATATTGTCAGACAACTCAATCCTTTGACTGCTGCAGCCTGGCCAGGCCTCTTCCCTGGTAATATATCCCATACTATATTATGTTGCGATGTACTGTGATGTGTAGATGTTAGTGTATATTATACTAGTGTAGTACATTATGTTGTGATGTGATGTGTAGATGTTAGTGTATATTATACTAGTGTAGTACATTATGTTGTGATGTGATGTGTAGATGTTAGTGTATATTATACTAGTGTAGTACATTATGTTGTGATGTGATATGTATATGTTAGTGTATATTATACTAGTGTAGTACATTATATTGTGATGTGATGTGTAGATGTTAGTTTATATTACGCTAGTGTAGTACGCTACACAAATAACCCGCACATAGGAAAGGGGAACTTGCGACGACGTTTCGGTCCGACTTGGACCATTTACAAAGTCACACTAACAGACAGGAGAGAAGGAGGCAGTATATACAGGCCAGCAAACAGAGACGGGACAAGAGAGGTAGTAGGAAAGGAAGTAGAGAGGTAGAGGTAGAAGTATTAGTAGTAGTAGTGGAGTCAGTCAAAGACTAAGAAAGAGGAGCACTGCAAGGGAGCTAGGGGCCCACAAGGGAGCTAGGGGCCCACAAGGGAGCTAGGGGCCCACAAGGGAGCTAGGGGACCACAAGGGGTAGGAATAAAAACACAGAGGGGAGGGAAATAAATAATAAAGGACCAAACACCCAAGGCAGAAGAAAGAAAACCCAAAGGAGAAAGACGAAAGAGGGAGAAGGAGAAAAAAGAATCAGGTTAAGTCACGGGTGATCTGAAGTTTGGAGCAAAGCCACGACTAAGATTCATACTAGGAAAGTTGTGTCTAAGGGATGATTCGACCAGACGGCGACTGTGAAAGTTAGAAGTAGGGTAGACAGTTTTAGCAGAAGACCAGTCAATATTACCTCTCTTGTCCCGTCAATGTCTGCTGGCCCTTCTTCTCTCTTTTCTGTTAGTGTGACTTTGTAAATGGTCCAAGTTGGTCCGAAACATCGTGGCAAGTTCCTCTCTTCTATGTGCGGGTTATTTGTGTATTGTTCCAGTCACGATATTGTACCTTTTTGTTATTTATTTGTAGTACACTATATTGTGTTGTGATGTTCTGTGATGTGTAGATGTTAGTGTATATTACACTAATATAATACACTGCAGCAGCATCAAAATGACAGCTGCGACACTGCAGCAGCAGCATTGTGACAGCCGCGACACTGCAGCAGCAACATTGTGACAGCTGCGACACTGTAGCAGCAACATTGTGACAGCTGCGACACTGTAGCAGCAACATTGTGACAGCTGCGACGCTGTAGCAGCAACATTGTGACAGCCGCGACACTGTAGCAGCAACATTGTGACAGCTGCGACGCTGTAGCAGCAGCATTGTGACAGCTGCGACGCTGTAGCAGCAACATTGTGACAGCTGCGACGCTGTAGCAGCAACATTGTGACAGCTGCGACACTGTAGCAGCAACATTGTGACAGCTGCGACGCTGTAGCAGCAACATTGTGACAGCTGCGACCTGTAGCAGCAACATTGTGACAGCTGCGACACTGTAGCAGCAACATTGTGACAGCTGCGACACTGTAGCAGCAACATTGTGACAGCTGCGACACTGTAGCAGCAACATTGTGACAGCTGCGACACTGTAGCAGCAACATTGTGACAGCTGCGACGCTGTAGCAGCAACATTGTGACAGCTGCGACACTGCAGCAGCAACATTGTGACAGCTGCGACACTGCAGCAGCAACATTGTGACAGCTGCGACACTGCAGCAGCAACATTGTGACAGCTGCGACACTGCAGCAGCAGCAACATTGTGACAGCTGCGACACTGCAGCAGCAACATTGTGACAGCTGCGACACTGCAGCAGCAACATTGTGACAGCTGCGACACTGCAGCAGCAGCACATTGTGACAGCTGCAACACTGCAGCAGCAACATTGTGACAGCTGCGACACTGCAGCAGCAACATTGTGACAGCTGCGACACTGCAGCAGCAACATTGTGACAGCTGCGACACTGCAGCAGCAACATTGTGACAGCTGCGACACTGCAGCAGCAGCAACATTGTGACAGCTGCGACACTGCAGCAGCAACATTGTGACAGCTGCAACACTGCAGCAGCAACATTGTGACAGCTGCGACACTGCAGCAGCAACATTGTGACAGCTGCGACACTGCAGCAGCAACATTGTGACAGCTGCGACACTGCAGCAGCAACATTGTGACAGCTGCGACACTGCAGCAGCAACATTGTGACAGCTGCAACACTGCAGCAGCAACATTGTGACAGCTGCGACACTGCAGCAGCAACATTGTGACAGCTGCGACACTGCAGCAGCAACATTGTGACAGCTGCAACACTGCAGCAGCAACATTGTGACAGCTGCAACACTGCAGCAGCAACATTGTGACAGCTGCGACACTGCAGCAGCAAACATTGTGACAGCTGCAACACTGCAGCAGCAACATTGTGACAGCTGCGACACTGCAGCAGCAACATTGTGACAGCTGCAACACTGCAGCAGCAACATTGTGACAGCTGCGACACTGCAGCAGCAGCATTGTGACAGCTGCAACACTGCAGCAGCAACATTGACAGCTGCACACTGCAGCACACATTTGACACTGCAACTGCAGCAACAGTTGTGACAGCTGCGACACTGCAGCAGCAAATTGTGACAGCTGCGACACTGCAGCAGCAGCAACATTGTGACAGCTGTGACACTGCAGCAGCAGCATTGTGACAGCTGCGACACTGCAGCAGCAATATTGTGACAGCTGCGACACTGCAGCAGCAACATTGTGACAGCTGCAAGACTGCAGCAGCAATATTGTGACAGCTGCAACACTGCAGCAGCAATATTGTGACAGCTGCAACACTGCAGCAGCAATATTGTGACAGCTGCGACACTGCAGCAGCAACATTGTGACAGCCACTGCAACACTGCAACAGCAATATTGTGACAGCTGCGACACTGCAGCAGAAATATTGTGACAGCTGCAACACTGCAGCAGCAATATTGTGACAGCTGCGACACTGCAGCAGCAATATTGTGACAGCTGCAACACTGCAGCAGAAATATTGTGACAGCTGCGACACTGCAGCAGCAAATTGTGACAGCTGCAACACTGCAGCAGCAAATTGACAGCTGCACATGCAGCAGCATATTGTGACAGCTGCAACACTGCAGCAGCAATATTGTGACAGCTGCGACACTGCAGCAGCAATATTGTGACAGCTGCGACACTGCAGCAGCAATATTGTGACAGCTGCGACACTGCAGCAGCAATATTGTGACAGCTGCAACACTGCAGCAGCAATATTGTGACAGTGCACACTGCAGCAGCTCATTGTGACAGCTGCAACACTCGCAAGCAAATTTGACAAGCTGCGACACTGCAGCAGTCATTGTGACAGCTGCACACTCAAGAGACAATATTGTGACAGCTCGCACTGCAGCACAAATTGTGACAGCTGCAACACTGCAGCAGCAATATTGTACAGCTGCAAACTGCAGCAGCAACATTGGACAGCTGCTGTACACTGCAAGCAATATTGTGAGCTGACACTGAGCAGCAATATTGTGACAGCTGCGACACCAGAAAATATGTGCAGCTGCACATCAGCAGCAAATGTACAGCTCGACCTGCGCAGCATATTGTACAGCTCGACACTGCAGCGCAAGGACATTGTGACAGCTGCGACACTGCAGCAAACAATATGTGACAGCTGCGACACTCGCAGCAAATTGACGCTGCGACACTGCAGCAGCAACATTGTGACAGCTGGACACTGAGCAGAACTGTGAAGCTCACACTGCAGCAGCAAATTGTGACAGCTGAACCTGGCAGCGAACATTGTGACACTATAATGAAATTGTGACAGTCAACTGCACCAATTGTACAGCTGCACACTGCAGCAATATTGTGACAGCTGCGACACTGCAGCAGCAATATTGTGACAGCTGCAACACTGCAACAGCAATATTGTGACAGCTGCGACACTGCAGCAGGAAAATTGTGACAGCTGCAACACTGCAGCAGCAAATTGTGAAGCTGCGACACTGCGGCAGCAGATATTGTGACAGCTGAACACTGCAGCAGAAATATTGTGACACTGCACACTGCAGGCAATTTGTGACAGCTGCAACAACTGCAGCAGCAATATTGTGACAGCTGGAATCTCGCAGCAGCAAATTATGACAGCTGCAACACTGCAGCAGCAATAATTGTGACAGCTGCGACACTGCAGCAGCAATATTGTGACAGCTGCAACACTGCAGCAGCAATAATGTGACAGCTGCGACACTGCAGCAGCAATATTGTGACAGCTGCGACACTGCAGCAGAAATTGTGACCCATGGGGGAGAGGCTGGGAAAGTTCTCCTCTGATAAACAAACACACCAAACACCAGACACTATCAACAATACAACAACAACAACACACACACAATGTTAAAATTAATTATAACTATTTTTTACAACACATATTTGAGGTACAAGTATCAACAGGTAATTGTTAAGATTAATAAGTTGTGTTATAATAAAGAAAGTATAAAAATACCGGTGTAGCATAACCGTTACTAGTATGAGGCTGCGTGAGTTTGCGCTGTATGACCCCTGTGGTTTAGCGCTTCTTTTGGATTATAATAATAATCCTGCCTGAGTTGTTCTCACTTCTACGTCATCAATTAGCGACATACTTCCTAATGGTGACACTATGCTCTCTTTATCTGACTCTGAATCAGAACTCTCTGCGTGATCAGGGAACAATATATCTCTAATTAATGCTCTGACTTTCGCCGGTGTAATTCCCGTTGTACGTCACACCCAGATACTTGGCTGCTAGCCAACACGTCTGAAGTTTTAAATCCTCTCTCCTTGGGGTTACAGGGAGATCGAATCCCCTTTCGGCAATTCTGAATCCCCTTTCCTTAAGTTTAATGAAATATTAAATCCTCTTTCTCTGGGGGGTAATGGAAGATTAAAACCCTTTTCCAGAGAAGAGAAGGGAATTAATGGAAGTGGATTCCCTTTGACTATGGATTAATGGAAGTGCAAACCTGGGGTTTAATGGAATTGGTAAACCCTTGGGGAGAAATTAAAATGGAATTCTCTCACCTGAGCGATAAAGACAGATAGTTTAAACTAACTGAAAACATCGTAATACATTCACAAGGTGAAGGCACACAAATGTGCGGGTTATTTGTGCATTAAATTTAATTTCTCCGCTCTCTGGCTGGATGAAAATTATAATAAATCAGATGAATAAGTTCTGACGAACCGACTGAGGTGGAAGACTCACCCATAGGGACAACCTGGTGGGGGATATAAGGATATATACCTCTGATATACCTTTGATAAGTTTCCAGTGTTGCTATACTCCCAGAGCCCGTCTTGGGGCCAGGCTCGTCTGATGTCTGGGTGGAGATCCCATCAAACTCAAAGAAGAAGAGACCAGGTTAGGCAACACTCCTCAGCTCACCAGAGACCAGGTGAGGCAACACTCCTCAGCTCACCAGAGACCAGGTTAGGCAACACTCCTCAGCTCACCAGAGACCAGGTTAGGCAACACTCCTCAGCTCACCAGAGACCAGGTGAGGCAACACTCCTCAGCTCACCAGAGACCAGTGTGAGGCAACACTCCTGTCACCAGAGACCAGGTTAGGCAACACTCCTCAGCTCACAGAGACCAGGTACAACATCTATCATCCATGACCAGGTTACAACACCATCAGCTCCGAAAGGTTCAACCTCTCAGTCACTTCAGAGACCAGTTTAGCACAACCTCTCATCACCAGAGACCAGGTTAAGCAAATCCTCACTCACAAACCACGTTAGCACATCCATCACCAGACAGGTTAGCAACATCCATCACCGAACCAGGTTACGTCACACTCTCAGCTCACTCATAACCATTCATCCCCTCAAGCTCACCAATACCATCACACTCCTCATCAAACCATCATCGCACAGCTCCCCTCAGTACCTCAACCAGTGATCAACTATCCTCACTCACAAACCAATATCAACCATCCATAACAAGACCATGCAATCACCCATCAAGACAGTTGCAGCTGTATGTCCAGAGACCAGTAACAACTTCAGTCACCGAGACCAGGTTAGGCAACACTCCTCAGCTCACCAGAGACCATGTTAGGCAACACTCCTCAGCTCACCAGAGACCAGGTTAGGCAACACTCCTCAGCTCACCAGAGACCAGGTTAGGCAACACTCCTCAGCTCACCAGAGACCAGGTTAGGCAACACTCCTCAGCTCACCAGAGACCAGGTTAGGCAACACTCCTCAGCTCACCAATACAATTCGTGACGAAGCTTGTTTTTTTTTTTCAATTATAATTTAATCTGGTGTTTGTACATGGTGGTAAACACATAAACAAGTAATTCATTATTTATCCATTACTACAAATCACCATTAACTACGAAAATTTCAACTCATCATAAGTCATTCTTCTCCACAATTCATCATCAACCATCTATCGCCACAGCTCACTATAAACAAATCCATAACTACGACTCACTATACACCATCCATCACCACATGTCATCATAATCCATCACCGCAACTCAGTGTACATCGTTCATCATCTCAACTCACTATTAACCATTCATCTCCATAACTCACTATCAATCATCCATCACCTTAACTCATCAACCATCCATCGCCACAACTCACCATCAGTTACCTCAACGCACTATAAACTATCCATCACCACAACTCACCATCAACCATCCATAACAACAACTCACCATCAATCACCCATCAAATCAATTCAGTGTATGTTGTGACCCATAACAACGTGTTCAGTACGTGGTCTGTACCAGATCAACATTGTATGTGAAAATAAAGTCAAGAACATTTTCCACCCAGCTTGAATTTCTTAAGAAAAACCTGTCTTCAATTTGTTTGTTGCTGGATTAAGAAAATCTTGTCTTAAATCAAGTATTTGTTGGCTAAACACAAACTTCCTAAACTTTTACTCAAGGGTCTCTCACACTACTTATGTATGGTGACTTCATTGTATGGTGATCCATAGGTCCTTCAACTTCATTGTATGGTGACCCATAGGTTTCTCAGCTTTATTGTATGGTGGCCCATAAGTTCCTCAGCTTATTGTATAGGTGGCCCATAGTTCCTCAGCTTTATTGTATGGTGACCCATAAGTTCCTCAGACTTATTGTATGGTGACCCATAGGTTCCTCAACTTCATTGTATGGTGACCCATAGGTTCCTCAACTTCATTGTATGGTGACTCATAGGTTCCTCAACTTCATTGTATGGTGACCCATAGGTTCCTCAACTTCATTGTATGGTGACCCATAGGTTCCTCAACTTCATTGTATGGTGACCCATAGGTTCCTCAACTTCATTGTATGGTGACCCATAGGTTCATCATAACTTCATTGTATGGTGACCCATAGGTTCCTCAACTTCATTGTATGGTGACCCATAGGTTCCTCAACATCACTGTATAATGACCCATAGGTTCCTCATAACTTCATTGTATGGTGACCCATAGGTTCATCATAACTTCATTGTATGGTGACCCATAGGTTCATCATAATTTCATTGTATGATGACTCATAGGTTCCTCATAACTTCATTGTATGATGACTCATAGGTTCCTCAACTTCATTGTATGGTGACCCATAGGTCCCTCATAACCTCCTATATGGTGACTCATAGGTTCTTCACATTTTTCTTAAACCATCGAAGGGGTTTTTGTTTTTATGTTCAATTTAGTCTACATTTCATAACTGTTCCACAAGCAGTGTAGCTGAAAAAATATCTTGAATGACAATCATAGTGTTATCTTAGGTCCACTAACTTTAGTCAAGATGTGGTCACCTTGTAGTTGTTTTTTACAGGGAAAGGATTCTAAGCTGCTTCACAATGTCAAATGGAAAGGAAACAACAGAAAAATTAACAAGGTCCACACTACACTCTCACCAGGTCCACACTACCTCTCACCAGGTCCACACTACACTCTCACCAGGTCCACACTACACTCTCACCAGGTCCACACTCCACTCTCACCAGGTCCACACTACACTCTCATCAGGTCCAGACTACACTCTCACCAGGTTCACACTACACTCTCACCAGGTCCACACTACACTCTCACCAGGTCCACACTACCTCACCAGGTCCACACTACACTCTCACCAGGTCACACTACACTCTCACCAGTCCACACTACACTCTCACCAGGTCCACACTACACTCTCACCAGGTTCACACTACACTCTCACCAGGTCCACACTACCTCTCACCAGGTCCATACTACCTCTCACCAGGTCCACACTACACTCTCACCAGGTCCACACTACACTCTCACTAGGTCACACTACACTCTCACTAGGTCCACACTACACCTCACAGGTCCACACTACACTCCCCAGGTCCAGACTATACTCTCACCAGGTCCACACTACACTCTCACCAGGTCCACACTACACTCTCACCAGGTCCACACTACACCTCACCAGGACCACACTACCTCTCACCAGGTCCACACTACACTCACCAGGACCACACTACACTCTCACCAGGTCCACACTACACTCTCACCAGGTCCACACTACACTCTCACCAGGACCACACTACACTCTCACCAGAGTCTACACACTCTACCAGGTCCACACTACACCTCACCAGGTCCACACTACACTCTCACCAGGTCCACACTACACTCTCACCAGGTCCAGACTACACTCTCATCAGGTCCACACTACACTCTCCCAGGTCCACACTACACTCTCACCAGGTCCACACTACACTCTCACCAGGACCACACTACACTCTCACCAGGTCCACACTACACTCACCAAGACCACACTACACTCTCACCAGGTCCACACTACACTCTCTCCAGCTCCACACTACACTCTCACCAGGACCACACTACACTCTCACCAGGTCCACACTACACTCTCACCAGGTCCACACTACACTCTCACCAGGTCCACACTACACTCTCACCAGGTCCACACTACACTCACCAGGTCCACACTACACTCTCACCAGGTCCACACTACACTCTCACCAGGTCCACACTACTCTCACCAGGACCACACTACACTCTCACCAGGTCCACACTACACTCACCAGGACCACACTACACTCTCACCAGGTCCACACTACACTCTCACCAGCTCCACACTACACTCTCACCAGGTCCAAACTACACTCTCACCAGGTCCACACTACACTCTCACCAGGTCAACACTACACTCTCACCAGGTCCACACTACACTCTCACCAGGACCACACTACACTCTCACCAGCTCCACACTACACTCTCACCAGTTCCACACTACACTCTCACCAGGTCCACACTACACTCTCACCAGGTCCACACTACACTCACCAGGTCCACACTACACTCTCACCAGGTCCACACTACACTCTCACCAGGTCCACACTACACTCACCAGGTCCACACTACACTCTCACCAGGTCCACACTACACTCTCACCAGGTCCACACTACACTCACCAGGTCCACACTACACTCTCACCAGGACCACACTACACTCTCAACAGGTTCACACTACACTCTCACTAGGTCCAAACTACACTCTCACTAGGTCCAAACTACACTCTCCAGGTCCAGACTACACTCACCAGGTCCAGACTACACTCTCACCAGGTCCCCCTACACTCTCACCAGGTCCACACTCCACTCTCACCAGGTCCACACTACACTCTCACCAGGTCCACACTACACTCTCACCAGGTCCACACTACACTCTCACCAGGTCCACACTGCACTCTCACCAGTTCCACACTACACTCTCACCAGGTCCACACTACACTCTCACCAGGTCCACACTACACTCACCAGGTCCACTACACTCTCACCAGGTCCACACTACCTCACCAGGTCCACTACACTCACCAGGTCCACACTACACTCTCACCAGGTCCACACTACACTCTCACCAGGTCCACACTACACTCTCACCAGGTCCACACTACACTCTCACCAGGTTCACACTACACTCTCACCAGGTCCACACTACACTCTCACCAGGTCCACACTACACTCTCACCAGGTCCACACTACATTCTCACCAGGTCCACACTACCCCCTGGGTTACTTAAAAAATTACATAGCTTATGTTATTAATCCCGTGCGGAGGATGGCAACAAAGATAACATGCCCAGACATGACAGATACATGTACTGTCACCACAGGGTTGGTATTCACACCTTGCCTCAGCTCTCCAGACTGAAGAATAGGTAATTGGAATGAAGTTAAAATTCTTCATGTATTCTCTGATACCATGATATGTAAAAAATACATCTAAAAATGTTTTAGATGTTAGTTTAAGAAAGTCGCATAATTGATGGTGATGATGTGATTGAAGGTGATGATGTGATTGATGGTGATGATGTGATTGATGGTGATGATGTGATTGATGGTGATGATATGATTGATGGTGATGTGATTGATGGTGATGATGTGTGAAAACCATCATCCAACACATCATCCGAAATAAAAAAAATTAAGCTTTCCCGAAATGCTAAGAAATCGAAATTGCCATTATTATTTGCGACCATTGTCAGCCTCAGTTACCAGACCTTGCTTTCTCCAGGTTCATGTGTCCAGGAGTCCATCTGTCCGCCTCAGATATCTCCCTTCCCCACTTTCCCAAGGTATCCTCGCCTTTCCCAGGTCCATGTGTCCAGGAGTCCATCTGTGTCCCCTCAGATATGCTCCCTTCCCCACTTCCCCAAGGTCTGCCTCATCAACCAGTATTACCGTCTTTTCCAAGTCCATGTGTCCAGGAGTCCATCTGTCCGCCTCAGATGTTCTCCCTTCCCCACTTCCCCAAGGTATCCTCGCCTTTCTCTTTTCCAAGTGTCCAGGAATCCATCCGTGGGCCCCCGGATGTCTCCCCTTCCTCACTTCCCTTAGGTTTTATCCCCAGGTCCATGTGTCCAGGAGTCCATCTGTCCGCCTCAGATATTCTTCCTTCACCACTTCTCTAATGTATCCTCGCCTTTCCCAGGTCCGTGTGTCCAGGAATCCATCCGTGGGCCCCCGGATGTCTCCCCTTCTTCACTTCCCTTAGGTTATATCCCCAAGTTCATGTGTCCATGAGTCCATTTGTGTCCCCTCAGATATTCTCCCTTTCCCAAGGTCTGCCCCAATAACCAGTATCCTCGTCTTTCCCAGGTCCATGTGTCCAGGAGTCCATCTGTCCGCCTCAGATATTCTCCCTTCCCCACTTCCCCAAGGTATCCTCGCCTTTCACAGGTCCATGTGTCCAGGAATCCATCCGTGGGCCCCCGGATGTCTCCCCTTCCTCACTTCCCTAAGGTTATATACCAGTCTCAGCTTTCCCCAGGTTATGTATCCCGAAGTCAGCTCAGCCACCCTCAGTGATCTAGCTGGATGGGAACGAGGTCTTGTCTAGCTGGTCTACGGTAGAGACTGTCCAGGTGGGTGGAATTACTGGAGGTGACACACAGAAAACTGCGTCCAGTAATTACACCCACCAAGACAGCCACGACCGTACACCAGCTAGACGCAGCCAAGCTACCGTCCAGTTCCCCCACCAAGGTGAGGCCACTCAATAAAATTTTGGAAGTTCTATTTATATTAAACGCTTTATTTACATAAAAAAAATTGATTTTTTTTTTTTACTAAATTATCAGTTTAAGTGGGTTTGTGAAAGTTTTATTGTGACTTTATGAGTGTTCGTGTGTTCGTCCACCTCACCAGAACTGTAATATGTCTTGAATTTTGTATTTTATTGAATATTTTTTTTATGTATTTGCAAGATGCGCAGATACAAGCGCTTGCACACAATGGAAGTTACATTGTATGACTTATTTTGGGTTATCCTGGGTAATGTACACATATGTTACTATGTATGATAATTTGTGTAACTGTATTTACGAGTACCTGAACCTAAGTAAACTTACACACACTTGTTTTTACACTCATTTTGCGCATTTCCGCAAAGGCAGCACACACACACACACACACACACACACACACACACACTCGACCCCTGCAACCACAATTAGGTGAGTATACACACACACACACACACACACACTCGACCCCTGCAACCACAATTAGGTGAGTATACACACACACACAGGTTTGCGACAAGGTTAGTTCCACAACTCAGGGGTCTGTCCTATGAGGAAAGGTTGAGGGAATTAGGACTAACAACACTGGAGGAAAGAAGGGTCAGAAGAGACATGATAACGACATACAAAATACTGCGGGGAATCGACAAGGTAGACAGTGACAGGATGTTCCACAGAGGGAACACAGAAACAAGGGGACACAACTGGAAGCTGAAGACTCAGATGAGTCAAAGGGATGTTAGGAAGCATTTCTTCAGCCACAGACTAATCAGGAAGTGGAATAGTCTACAGAAAGATATAGTGGAGGCAGGAACCATACATAGTTTTAAGACGAGGTATGATAAAGCTCATGGAGCAGGGAGAGCAGAGACCCAGTAGCGGACAGTGAAGAGGCGGGGCCAGGAGCTGAGTCTCGACCCCTGCAACCACAATTAAGTGAGTACAATTAGGTGAGTACACACACACACACACACATATATATATATATATATATATATATATATATATATATATATATATATATATATATATATATATATATATATATATATATATATATATATATATAGGTAGTAGGTTGGTAGACAGCAACCACCCAGGGAGGTACTACCGTCCTGCCATGTGACTGTGAAACAGAAACCTGAAACTGTTTTACATGATGGTATAATTGCTGGTGTCATTTTTCTGTCTCATAAACACGCTGGATAACAGGTATATCTAGCTCCTTCTACTCACACTTTAGGTCACACTACACAGGCATGCACATGCATATATATACATACACACATCTAGGTTTTTCTTCTTTTTCTTAATAGCTCTTGTTCTTTTTATTTTCTCTATTGTCCATGGGGAAGTGGAAAAGAATTTTTCCTCCGTAAGCCATGCGTGTCGTATGAGGCGACTAAAATGCCGGGAGCAATGGGCTAGTAACCCCTTCTCCTGTACACATTTACTAAAAAAGAGAAGAGAAACTTTATAAAACTGGGTTGTTTGAATGTGCGTGGATGTAGTGCGGATGATAAGAAAGAGATGATTGCTGATGTTATGAATGAAAAGAAGTTGGATGTCCTGGCCCTAAGCGAAACAAAGCTGAAGGGGGTAGGCGAGTTTCAGTGGGGAGAAATAAATGGGATTAAGTCAGGAGTATCTGAGAGAGTTAGAGCTAAGGAAGGAGTAGCAATAATGTTGAAGGATCAGTTATGGAAGGAGAAGAGGGAATACAAATGTGTAAATTCAAGGATTATGTGGATTAAAATAAAGGTCGGTGCGAAAAGTGGGTCATAATAAGCGTGTATGCACCTGAAGAAGAGAGGAGTGTAGAGGAGAGAGAGAGATTTTGGGAGATGTTAAGTGAATGTATAGGAACTTTTGAACCAAGTGAGAGAGTAATTGTGGTAGGGGACCTAAATGCTAAAGTAGGAGAAACATGTAGAGAGGTGTGGTAGGTATTTGGGGTGCCAGGTGTAAATGATAATCGGATCCCTTTGATTGAACTTTGTATAGAAAGGGGTTTAGTTATAGGTAATACATATTTTAAGAAGAAGAGGATAAATACGTATACAATATATGATGTAGGGCGTCATGACAGTAGTTTGTTGGACTACGTATTGGTAGATAAAAGACTGTTGAGTAGACTTCAGGATGTACATGTTTATAGAGGGGCCACAGATATATCAGATCACTTTTTAATTATAGCTAAAGTGGGAGTAAAGGTAGATGGGATACAAGGAAAATAGAAGCAGTAAGTAAGAGAGAGGTGAAGGTTTATAAACCAAAAGAGGAGGCAGTTAGGGTAAGATTTAAACAACTATTGGAGGATAGATGGGCTAGTGAGAGTGTAGGCAATGGGGTCGAAGATGTATGGGGTAGGTTAAAGAATGTAGTGTTAGAGTGTTCAGCAGAAGTTTGTGGTTACAGGAAAGTGGGTGCGGGAGGGAAGAGGAGCGATTGGTGGAATGATGATGTAAAGAGAGTAGTAAGGAGAAAAAGTTAGCATATGAGAGGTTTTTACAAGAAGAAGTGATGCAAGGAGGGAAGAGTATATGGAGAGAAAAGATAGGTTAAGAGAGTGGTGAAGCAATGTAAAAAGAAAGCAAATGAGAGAGAAGGTGAGATGTTATCAACAAATTTTGTTGAAAATAAGAAAAGGTTTTGGAGTGAGATTAATAAGTTGAGGAAGCCTAGGGAACAAATAGATTTGACAGTTAAAAATAGGAGAGGAGAGTTATTAAATGGAGAGTTAGAGGTATTGGGAAGATGGAGGGAATATTTTGAGGAGTTGTTAAATGTTGATGAAGACAGGGAAGCTTTGTAAGACAGCTGGGATTGATAGGATAAAGATAGAAATGTTAAAAGTAGGTGGGGATATAGTTTTGGAGTGGTTGGTGCTATTATTTATTAAATGTATGGAAGAGGGTAAGGTACCTAGGGATTGGCAGAGAGCGTGTATTGTTCCTTTGTATAAAGGCAAAGGGGACAAAAGAGAGTGCAAAAATTATAGGGGAATAAGTCTGTTGAGTGTACCTGGTAAAGAATTAAGAGTAAGACAGAAAGCAGGATAGCAGATGAACAAGGGGGCTTTAGGAAAGGTAGGGGGTGTGTAGACCAAGTGTTTACAGTGAAACATATAGGTTAACAGTATTTGGATAAGGGTAAAGAGATTTTTGTGGCATTTATGGATTTGGAAAAGGCGTATGATAGGGTGGATAGGGGGGCAATGTGGCAGATGTTGCAGGTGTATGGAATAGGAGGTAGGTTACTGAAAGCAGTGAAGAGTTTTTATGAGGATAGTGAGGCTCAGGTTAGAGTGTGTAGAAGGGAGGGGGACTATTTCCCAGTAAAAGTGGGCCTTAGACAAGGATGTGTGATGTCACCGTGGTTGTTCAATATATTTATAGATGGGGTTGTAAGAGAAGTGAATGCGAGGGTCTTGGCAAGAGGTGTGGGGTTAAAAGATAAATAATAAAATACAAAGTGGGAGTTGTCACAGTTGCTTTTTGCTGATGACACTGTGCTTTTGGGAGATTCTGAAGAGAAGTTGCAGAGGTTGGTGGATGAATTTGGTAGGGTGTGCAAAAGAAGAAAATTGAAGGTGAATATAGGAAAGAGTAAGGTGATGAGGATAACAAAAAGATTAGGTGACGAAAGATTGGATATCAGATTGGAGGGAGAGAGTATGGAGGAGGTGAATGTATTCAGATATTTGGGAGTGGACCTGTCAGCAGATGGGTCTATGAAGGATGAGGTGAATCATAGAATTGATGAGGGGAAAAGGGTGAGTGGAGCACTTCGGAGTCTGTGGAGACAAAGAACTTTGTCCATGGAAGCAAAGAGGGGAATGTATGAGAGTATAGTTATACCAACACTCTTATATGGGTGTGAAGCATGGGTGATGAATGTTGCAATGAGGAGAAGGCTGGAGGCAGTGGAGATGTCATGTCTGAGGTCAATGTGTGGTGTGAATATAATGCAGAGAATTCGGAGTTTGGAAATTAGGAGGAGGTGCGGGATTACCAAAACTATTATCCAGAGAGCTGAGGAGGGGTTGTTGAGGTGGTTCGGACATGTAGAGAATGGAATGAGACAGAATGACTTCGAGAGTGTATAAATTTGTAGTGGAGGGAAGGCGGGGTAGTTGTCGGTCTAGGAAAGGTTGGAGGGAGGGGGTAAAGGAGGTTTTGTGTGCGAGGGGCTTGGACTTCCAGCAAGCATGTGTGAGCGTATTTGATAGGAGTGAATGGAGACAAATGGTTTTTAATACATGACGTGCTGTTGGAGTGTGAGCAAAGTAACATTTATGAAGGGATTCAGGAAAACCGGCAGGCCGGACTTGGAGATGGGAAGTACAGTGTCGTGTAAAGCACCCCTCTGGCAAGACAGTGATGGAGTGAATGATGATGAAAGTTTTTCTTTTTCGGGCCACCCTGCCTTGGTGGGAATCGGCCGATGTGGTAATAAATAAATAAATATATATATATATATATATATATATATATATATATATATATATATATATATATATATATAAAATAGAAGCCATTGATATTCGATACAATGACAAAAATAATTTAGGTGGTGGGTGTTGCGCACTGGTCAGTACGTCTCTGTTTTACTAAGATTCAACATTATGCTGTTATGTATTGTGATGTTTGA